>JAODAL010005079.1:0-148048 GCA_025379985.1 Phyllomedusa bahiana
CCAAAATTTTGAGCGACTGTTCAATTAGGCTGATGGAACTCTTAATTAAAAATGAAGATACATTGAGAGATTTAATTAATCAAGAATTATCAAATATCAAAGCCTTTCGAGTCTACATCCAAATATAAAGAACTACAAGAAAAAATGCTAACTAATATACAGAAACTTGAGGATTCCATTGTGGCATACAAAAAGCGGAAATTTGAAAGATACACGCTCGATTATAACAATGATAAAGTTTACACCTGGCATCGCAGTGTTTCCACCCCCCGCTCCATTCTAAAAAATCAAAGACAAAACAAACAACAATGGACTCACAGAAGAAATGTGGTTTCCTTTCCAGGACTTGATTCTTCAGTAGAAACCTTGGCCACGTCAGTGTCAGAGGAACTTTCGGACACTTCATTGTCTGACGTTTCAGATAAAAAAGTATTTCTAAAAAAGCCAAGGCTAAAACAGCATCTACGTCAAAAAAAGAATCAGAAGATCCGGGAGAAAACACAAAAAAGCTAAGATCGAAAACACGCAAACGCAAATTTTAGACTCTCCAATAATCAACTTGTCAAGTTATATACTAACGGAGACTCAAGTTTCGTTGCTATCTAAAGGTTTAGGGTTTATCCCCACCAATAATTTTGATCTGTATTCCACACTATTAGATATTAATAGATATGCACGAAACTTAACTTTAAAGAATCATTTTTCAAATATTGATGTTGAGAGCTGTGACATTAGTTCTAAAGAGGATGTTGAAATGTAAGATCCTGTAGTGTTTAGCTCGTTCGAGGAAACCCGTAACATTGTTGCATTACGCAGTTTACAAAGTGAAAGTTCACTTTCTGTTGTAGCACCTTGTCCCGTTTTACCTAAAAAGAATAGCAATTTTTATCCTATTAGTTCTCATCCTACTGGGTTGGACTTGTTTCAAGAGATGGTAGAACAGGACCTTTTGACTTTACAACAGAAAATCAGAGATACTCCAATTAAATCTAATATGTCCAAATCAAAACACACTGCGTTATTAGAATTACAGAATAATCCAGACCTGCTGATACGTCCAGTGGATAAGGGTGGGGCAATAGTGGCACTTGATGCCGGGTTATATCGTAAACTGAACATGACATTGTTGCAAGATACTGATACTTATCGCCCCCTTTCTTTTGATCCAACAAATTTATTCAAACCAAACTAAAAAAAGTATTACAAGATGGAGTCATAATGGGAGCTATTTCTACTACATTAGCTGACAAACTTTTTGTAGACCATCCAGTTATACCAATATTCCATTCTTTTCCAAAAATTCATAAAAATCTTTTCCCACCACCACTTAGACCCATTGTAGCTGACATTGGCTCATTGGGTGAGTTGCTTGGAGCGTGGATTGATGAAATTTTGCAGCCATTGGGGCTAAATTTACCAGGACTTATAAAAGACTCTAAAAGTCTGGTTACTATCATGTCACAGGCACCGTGGAATTTAGAACTCTCCTGGTTATCGTGTGATGTGGTGGGGTTGTACCCCTCCATACCCCACGATCAGGCATTGTCCTGTTTGGAGTCACATTTATTTAGATTCAGTCCACACTCCAAGGAACTAAACGAATTTGTGGTCATGGCTACAGATTTTCTGTTAAGGCACAATTACTTTTGCTTTGACAGAGGGAAATTTTTTTTGCAATGTCAGGGTTCATCAATGGGAGCGAAGTTTTCTCCCTCATTTGGCTAACATATTCATGTTGGCATGGAAGGAGAAGTTTCTCTTCTCTGCTGACTGTCCCTTCCTCCCCCACATCAGGTGGTATGGTCGTTATATAGACGACCTGCTCCTGGTGTGGGTGGGGAAAGGGGGGGACGGAGTCTGAAGCCAGGGATTTTTGCACATTCATTAATCAAAACAATATGAACTTGCATTTCACCTATGAGTGGCACAAAAGTCAGGTAAACTTTTTGGATATCACTTTGAGTGGCAACGTACAAGGGGGGGTTAACATTTCACCATATCGGAAACCCACAGCGAGGAATTCAATATTACAAGCTAAATCATGTCATCCACCACACGTGATTAAAAATCTTCCAGTGGGTAAACTCATTAGAATAAAAAGACACTGTTCAGTGGAACATAATTTCAGGAGTATGAGCGACAAACATGTGATCGGTTACTTGATAGGGGTTATCCACGCTGGAGTGTTAATAGAGCAAGACAAAAAGTTGCCAATTTGTCCCGTGACAAACTGTTAACAATAAATAAGAAAGATAAAAGCTTAACAAATAAAGTTGTGTTTTCCACCCCTTATAGTCCACAATACAAAGACATTGGGCCACATGTATGAACGGGCTTTTCACCTGTTATTTGGCGTATACTGCGGCCCGAATCCCGATGTCGGACGCGGGGATTCGTGTTAAGCGCAGTGTTTGCCACTTTCAGTGCCCCCCGCTGAAGGGGGGGCAGTGGGCGCGGTGGGGGGCCGGTTTGTGGCGTTCCGGGGCGGGACGGGCCCCGCGCTCGAAAATCCGAGGCATGTATGATGGGAGTCGCAAAGCGAGGCCCCAGTGCAGCGCTTGCAGTTCCGACGGGCAGCCCAGGTTTTTTTGGTTAAATCCCCCGACAAGGAAAAGGAAAGCAGGATGGGAAAACATGCGGGGAAGCAGATAGAAGATCGGGGCAAAAATTCGGCGCTCTGCTCCGTGCAGCGGAGATGTTTCCCAAAAATAACCCCTTTATAAAGGCGGGAAAAAAACAATGTCAGAAAAGAGCTGAACGTAAAAAATAAATATAATAAAAAAAAAAACATTTTCCTAAACTCTAGAACGGCGCAAATAAAGAATTGGATTTGAAATTCCCGGGAAATAATAATTCAAATTCTAAAACCTATTTCATTGGTCGGCAGAAAGCGGCCAATCAGAATAGGAGCGACAGTGAACCATTAAAACCTAGGGGGAAATTTTGGGGCCCCAATCAGAACCCGGCGTGATAATTCAAAATACAGTAAAAAGACGAAAAAGAGCTGATTGGCTGAGTAGCGGGGGCTTGGCTAGCTGGGCCAATTTCAGAAATAGGAGCGACAAAGGACCCATTCTGGGTCTATGGAGAAGTTTAGAAAATCAGAATCCACGGGGGGAAAATTTCAAAAAAAAAATAAAAAGACAAAAAGAGGGGATTGGTGAGCTAGCGGGTGTTGGCTATCCCAGCCACGGAGCGGAGCTATTCTCCATTTAGTCTATGGGAGATGGGCGCCTGAAATTCGCGCTCAGGCCGTGCGGAAATGAATTTTAATAAAAAAAATTATTTTTATTAAATTTTTAAAAAATTATCAGAAAAAGAGCAAAACCCTTCTTTACAAAAAAAAGATTTTAAAAAAAACCCCGAAAAAACGCGTTTGCGCCGAGAGGGGCGTAATAGGGAATTGAAATAGAGGAATTGCCGGGAAATACAGTAATTAAAAATTGTTTAAGCTATTCTCATAAACCAGCCAATCGAATGGAACGCAAGTCCCATTATAACCTATGGAGGAGAATTGCCCAATCAAAATTAGGAGCGAAAATGCCCATTTATCCTAGGGGAAAATTTGGGGGCCAAATCAAAATGGGAGCGCATGGCCCATTTAACCTTGAAGGGTTTTAAACCCAATAGAATAGGAGTGAAAAAGTCCATTATATCCTATGGAGAAGTTTGGCCCAAAAATTATTAAAAAGGGGGGGACAGTTAAAAATCAGTAAAAATGAGAAACGAGCTGATTTTGAAGGGGGGGGCTCGTCCAGCTTAGCCAATCAGAGCGCGAGCTACTTTCTCATGAGTTCTATGGGGAAAAGAATTCTGGCGCGCTCTGTGTTGGCTAAGTTAAAGGGGGCCCCTTTTTGGCCCAAATGGAGGGGAGCGCGCTGCTAGGGGTTTTCTAATGCAATCTGAAAAAAAAAACTGTACAGGGCCGAATCAATTATAACATACAAAAGTTGTACCGATGTGTATAAAAAAACGAATGATAATAGGGGGGGAACGAAAAAAAAAAAATTAAAAAATTTCAATAAAATCATGTTTATTTCTTTTTTTTCGTTGCACCCATATATTGATCCTTGGTAACGAAAATAAAAAAAAAAAACATGATTTTATTGATTTAATATTTTTTTTTCGTTTTCCCTCATATTTCATTCATTTTTATTTACATCGGGACCACTTTGGGGGTGTTATAATTTTTATTTCGGCCATGTCGTTTTATTTCAAATTTCATTAGAAAACCATAGCAGGCGCTCGCTTTTCTTGGTCCAAATAACGGGCCTCCTTTAACTTAGCCAAAACAGGCGCCTCAGAAAATTTTTTTTCCCCATAGAACTTATGAGAAGTAACCGCGCTCTGATTGGTTTAAACTGACGAGCCCCGCCCCCCTTTAACCAATAGCTCGTTTCTGCA
Organism: Phyllomedusa bahiana; assembly: GCA_025379985.1. Classification (NCBI taxonomy): domain Eukaryota; kingdom Metazoa; phylum Chordata; class Amphibia; order Anura; family Hylidae; genus Phyllomedusa; species Phyllomedusa bahiana. The sequence continues at coordinate 4,405 of JAODAL010005079.1, forward strand.
TTTTTATGTTTTGAACTGTCCCGCCTTTTAAAAGATTGGCAATTTTTTTTCCCAAAGGATAATGGGACTTGTCGCTCCCATTCTGATTGGTCAATTCTCCTCCATAGGTTATTAAGGGGGCATTGTGCCCCATTCTGTTTTGGGTGGTTATGCCGACCAATGAGAATTGCTTAAAAAATTGAAAATTTCTCTATTCCCCGGGGATTCTCCTATTGCAATTTTCCCTTGTAGCCCCGGTCTGGCGACAAACGCATTGTTTGGGTTTTTAACTCTTTATTTGTAAAAAAGGGTTCTGCTCTTTATTGATAATTTTTACACTTAAAAAATAATTTTTTTTTTAATACTTCATTTCCGCACGGGTGGGGGGCCGAATTTCAGAGCGCCCCTCTCATAGACTATAATGGGGGAAGTAGCCGCTTTTCTGATTGGTGGGAAAAAGACAAGCCCCCGCTAGCAGCCATCAGTCTTTTTTCTTTTTTTATGTATTTGAACTGTCCGCCCTTTGATTTTGATTGGTCCAAAATTTCCCTAGGATATAATGGGACTTTTTCGCTCCTTTTTGATTGGGTTTTTACCTTCTTTGGTTAGAATGGGCCACTGTCGTTTTCCCATTCTGTTGGTCCAAACTTCTCCTAGGATATATGGGTCTTTGTTGCTCCTATTTTGATTTTGGTGGATCTGCCGACCAATGAGAAAGCTTAAACAATTTTTAAAAAAAAATTTCTGTATTTCCCTGGCAATTTTTCCTATTGCAATTCCCTATTTTTCGCCGGTCCCGGGACAAAGCGTTGTTCGGGTTTTTTTTAATGCTTTATTTTTTAAAAAAGGGGTTTGGCTCTTTATTGATAATGTTTGACACTTAAAAAATTTTTTTGATTAATACTTCATGCCGCACGGGGCTGAGAGCCCAATTTTGTGGCCCCTCTTCTTAGATATAAGGGAGAAGTGCTCGCCTTGATTGGCTGGGATAACCAAGACCGCTAGCTCGCAAAACAGCTTTTTCTGCTTTTTACGTTTTTGAAATTTTCCCCCGTGGATTTGATTGGTCTAAACTTCTCCATAGACTAGAATGGGGTTTTGTGCTCCTTTTGATTGGTCAATTTAAATTCTCCATAGGCTGAATGGGTCTCTGTCGTCTATTCTATTGGTGAGCTAGCCAAAAACCCCCGGTTAGTTAACCCAAACGCCTTTTCAGATTTTTACAGATTTGAAAATATCCCCCCCCTTTTGGGTTTGATTGGTTTAAACTTCCCCCTAGGTTTTAATGGTTCACGCGTCCCATTCTGATTGGCCCGGGTTTATGCCGCCCCAAACAGAAAAGCTTTTGATTTTGAATTACTGTATTTCCGGCAATTTCCAATATCCCAATTCTTTAAATTTGGGAAATTGGGAAATGATTTTGTTTTATGTATTTTTTTTTTTTTGGTTTCAGCTTTTCCCGAGAATGTTGAAAGCCTTTATAAAAGGGGGGGGTTTTTTTAAATTAACTCCGCCCGAATTGGAAAAGATTTCTCGTGTTTCCCCCCTTTTGCATCGAACTGTCTTTCGGCGCAGTCCGACGGCGCCCCAAATCCCGCACTGGCCCATGCCCCCCACTTGCCCCCCCACCTGGCGAGGCGCAGGGAAAATTTTCCCCACTGTATGAGTGCGTACCCCCCGGGGGGAATCATAGGCGCAGCGCCGCTTCGCCTCGGCCCCGCACTGGCCTAACCCTGGCCAGGCGGGCGGATTTTCCCGCATGTATGAGTGCATACCTCGGCGCGAATCCTAGGCGCAGGCCCCACTGCGCCTCGGACCCCACTGCGCTTTTTAAACACAAGCGAGGCGCGGCGGACCCCTTTTTTTGATATATGAGCGCGCCCCGGGGCCCCCAATAAATCCGGCGCAGATTCCGCCCGGAAAAAATAGCGGAAAAAAGCGCCTGACCCGGGGAGATTTTTACATGTGGCCCATTGTGTCTATAATAAAGAAAAACTTACCTGTACTTTTTTCTCAAAATAACATGAAAACATTTTTAGAGAATGATGGCATAAAATTTGTTTCTAGGAAGGGCAAAACTCTGGGTTCTTTACTGTCTCCCAGTTTATATTTGTCAGAATTATCTCACACCCCTTCTTGGTTGACACATAAAGGTTCTTATAAGTGTGGTCACTCATGCTGTTTTGCTTGCAACTATATGCAGGTTACTAAAACCTTTACTTCAACAGTGAAAAAGTAAAACAATATTACATATACATCAATTGCAAAACTAAAATTTTCAATTTAAATTTTATCACTTTAATTTGCAATTGCAATATGTCGGAGTACGTCAACAGCATTTAAGGTTAGGATCCGACGGCACTTGTCGCATACCAATCCCTTGACAATTGGGTACGATGGATCCCCAAAAACATTTTTGAATTGCTTAATAGGGGGAAATTTGTCTTTACGTTTTCAGGCTAGAGAGGGTTTAAGCCTATTAGAGGAGGTATTTTTGTAAAAAAAAATATTAAACCGGGAACGGGTGGATATACCAATTAGGTTCATGTTATCCCGCGGCATGAAAAGAGGCAAGAGTTTTCTTCAATATTAATGTTGTTGTGTTTTTTTTTTCTATATTTGATATTTGAAATTTTAATTTTTAACGTGTATTGGATATGAAAAGGGTTAAAGGGATTCCCTTTTCCCGAAAAGGGGACCGGCATAGTTTCTTTAAAGGAAAGTTTTTCTGTTTTGTTTACGTATGACTAAGGAATAATCTTCCAAAAAAAGCGTTAGCGATTCCTCACCAACTATATGGGGTCATGATGACACTTTTTAATGCTTGGGGTTAAAGGTAATTTTTATTTTTTTTCATTTCGGGTTGGAGTGGACTTCCTTTTCTTTTGTTTGGTTTGCCTGAGACTCGATTCCGTCTGCCCGTGGGTCCAGGGGTAAAAAACCTGGCGGTGGCTGTAACCAATTTTTTTGTTACTTTAGAAAAATCCCAACATTGTTCGTATTACCCAAAGGGGGATACAATTTATCCCCTATGAAAGGATCCCCAATTAAGATCAAAAGGTTTCCCTTTTACTTGTGAAAGTGAAGCATTAAAAATTTTGGGAAAATGCCTTGTGGCAACATACGTTGGCCCCAGCTAACGAATTTAAAAGTAGACCCACTAACAAAAATCCTTGTCAAAAAATTTAAAACTAAAGAGGTGAGAATTTAGATGCGGGGGAAGATAGGAGAACCCATGAGGAAAATGTTGGACGTCATTAGTACAAAAGGGAATGGTGTGCCGAGTGCGGTGGTGCATTTGGAAAGGTATTTGTAAGGATATTAAAAACTGCAAAGGAGTTACTTCAGGGGAGGCTTTCTGGATCATCGCCTCAAGGGCGTTACCGGAAGGGTATCAATGAAAATTTCAGTCTAAAAATCTTTCTTATGGATTGTTTTTATAAAATTTTAATGTAGGTATAGATAGTTTTTTTTTTTCTGTCTTATAAAGTATGTTTGAGGTCCTTTGTTGTACCCCTATAAAGCGGTACCCTCGTGTTTTGAACATGCTTGGAAAGGGGGGGGCCTCCAAAAAAATCGCATTCTGTGAAAAAGCATCCGCTGGTTCCGGGTTTCTCCTTAGCCCAATCGTGGGAAAAATTGTGGACCCCTATGTACGTCAACGTTGAATGGACTTTTCTAGTACCGTTCACCCGGATGGTACATGATTGCAGGTCTTGGAGATATAGGATCACACATGAAGGTGGATCCCAAAAGAAACCAAAGTTCCCTTTTTTTTTTTATATAAAATTATATTACTTTTCTAAAGTTTTTTAAATAAAGGGTTGAATATTTTGAAAAATAAACCCCCTGATTTGTTGGACTAATTTTTCCCCCAGACTGCAACACTTTTGCCCTCCAGGTGAGTGGCCTAAAAGGGTACTAAGCCTTTATTTTGTTGTATAGTTTTCCCCAAAAAATTTACTTGCACTTAATATTGTACACAGACAAATATTTATATATTTCATTTGTACATGTAAAAATTAATTTGATTCCCAAAAAATGCTTGTTAGTTAATTTAATTTTTTGTAATGGACCGATCCTGGCAATTTCCGAGTGCACAAACTGCCATTGTATGCCTTTGGAGCAAAAGGGCAAAGGGGGATACTGGGTGTGTATCTGGGGGCTTGATTTTAGACCCAGGGAGCAAAATGCAAAAACTGAGTGCCGTTGCCCAATGAAGGAGGAGTTTGCATCTCATTTAGCAAAGAGTTAGTGGCAAATTTTGAGGGGGGGTATTGGATTGCGAAGGAGCATGTAGCTGGGTTAATGTAGTTTTGGGGGGTTCTAGGGGTACCAGAAAAAGGAAGGCCATTTCTATCAAAATTGCCAAGTTGGGTGATAATTAGAGATGGGCAAATTTCTCGAAATTAGGTTCGCTCACTTCGCCGAATTTCCCGACCAAAAATAACTTTGTTCCGAATTACTTCGGTATGAATCACGTTAAAAAACAGCTATTTCCAGGCTGCACAGAGCCTGCAGGGTGCTGTAGAACATTGTGCCATGCTTAAATATGCAGAGGTAGCTTGGGGTTTGGTCTTCTACAATGTTGTGTTTTAGTATGACACGCAACATGACTGCCGCCGCTCTTAGAATCGCTTCACTATAAAATTCCCTGGGCACTTAAGAGGGCAAAACTGACCAAAAAACTGAAGGGGGAATGTAGCCTGATAAATTCATGGCAGCGACAGCTGGAAAAAAACAAGCTGAGGGCTCAGGTGGCAACATTAGTGCATAGTGTGGAGGTGACTGGGGGCGCCACAGCAGCATGAGGTCAGAGAGTGCAACAATGACATTTGGGGTGGCAAAAACAGGAGTAGGCCAAAGAGTGGCACAATGACAAAGTGTGGATTGAACGGCCCACATCCCCATCAACCCCGGCCCCCCAAAGTTATTAAAGCCCTAGCACTGAGGTCAGACAGTGGCACATGACATTCCTAGAGGTGGCCAAAAAAAAGGATAGGCCACAGAAGTAGCACAAAGAACACAGTGTTTTAGGTCATGCAGCGCCACGCAGCAGCATGAGGTCAGACAGTGGCACAAGACAGAGTGTGTAGGTCACGGCAGCAGCCTCACAGCCAAGCATGAGTCATCAGTGCACAATGACATGTGGTAGTCACGGCAGCAGCCACAGCTGCAGCTATGAGGTCAGACAGTGGCACATGACAGAGGTGGTGTAGGTTAACGGCAGCAGATACAGCAGCAGCTGAGGTCTGACAGTGGCACAATGCCAGTGGTGTAAGGTCACGGCAAGCAGCCACAGCCGCCGCAGCATGAGGTCAGACAGCTGCACAATGACACAGTGTGTAGGTCCACCGGCAGCAGCCACAGCAGCAGCTTGAGGTCAGACAGTGGCACAATGACACAGTAAATATTAAGGTCACAGGCAGCGAGCCACAAAGGAGCAGCAAAGAGGGCAACAGTGACACAATGTCATTCTGGAGTTGGGCAAAATCAGGAGTAGCAACAAGTGGGACAATGACAAGTGTGTAGTCACGGCAAGCAGCCACAGCAGCAGCATTGAGGTCATGACAGTGGCTACAAAGGACAGTGTGTAGGTACGGCAAGCAGCCATAGCAGCATACTGAGGTCAGAGAGTTGCACTATCACAGTGTGTAGGTCACGGCAGCAGCCACAGCAGCAGCAATGAGGCAGACAGTGGCACAATGACAAAGTGTGTAGGTCCACGGCAGCAGCCAACTAAACAAGCAGAAGCATGAGGTCAGACATGGCACTAGACATTCGTGGAGTGACAAAAAACAGGAGTAGGTAAGTCAGTGGCAAATGACACAAGTGGTGGTAGGTCACTGGCATCAGCCAGCAGCAGCATGAGGTCAGACAGTTGGCGCAATGACACGTGTCTAGGTCACGGCAGAAGCCACAGCACAGCATGAGGTCCAGAACAGTCACCACAAGGACACAGTGGTGTAGGTCCACGGCAGCAGAAGCATGAGGTCGACTGTGGCACAATGACACAGTGTGGATGTCATGGCACGCAGCAACAACAGCAGCATGAGTCAGACAGTGGCACTAATGACATTCCTGGAGGTGGCAAAAACATGAATAAGGGCCACAGATTCCCGCACAATGACACTGTGTGTAGGTCACGGCGCAGCCACACAGCAGAAGCATGAGGTCAAAACAGTGGCCCACAATGACATTGTAGGTGGCAAAAACAGGAAAAGGCCACAAAGTTGGGACAATGACACAGTGTGGAGGCAAGGCAGCAGAACAGCATGCTAAGCATGAGGTCAGACAATGCACAATGCCATTCTGGGAGGTGGCAAAAACAGGAGTAGCCACAGAGTGGAAAAATGACACAGTGTGGAGTTCACGGGCAGCAGCCACAGCAGCAGCATGTGGTCAGACAGTGGCACAATGACATTTTGTTAGGTCACGGCAGCAGCCACAGCAGCAGCATGAGGTCAGAACAGTGCAACAATGACACAGTGTGTAGTCCGGCAGCAGCCACAGCACAGCATGAGGGCAGACAGAGTTGGCACAAATGGACACAGTGGTTAGGTCAACGGCAGCACCACAGCACAAGCTTGAGTCAGACAAGTGGCACAATGACATTCTGGAGTGGCAAAAAAATCAGAGTAGGGCCAAAGAGTGGGACAATGACACAGTTGGTAGTCACGAGGCAGCACGCCCACTAGCTGCAGCATGAGGTCTGTAAGGTTGCAGAAATGACAGAGTGTGTAGTCACGGCCATCAGCCACAGCAGCAGCATGAGGTCAGACAGTGCACTATGACACAGTGTCCAGGTCACGGCAGCAGCCACAAGCAGCAGTCATAGGCAAACAGTGGCACAATGACACAGTTGGATTCCATGGCAACCGAGCAACAACAGCAGCAGCATGAGGTCAGACAGTGGCAAATGACATTCTGGAGGTGGCAAAAAACAGGAGTAGGCAACAGAGTGGGACAATTGACACCGTGTGTAGGTCACGGCAGCAGCCACAGCAGCTGCATGAGGTCAGACATTGGAAGCAAAAGACAGTATGTAGGTCACGGCAGCAGCCATAGCAGCAGCATGAGGTCAGCCCAAGTGGACAATGGCACAGTGTGTAGGTCACGGCAGCAGCCACAGCAGCACAAGAGGTCAACAGTGGCACCATGACACAGTGTGTAGGTCACGGCAGCAGCCCAACAGCCAGAAGCAGGGAGGGCAGCAGTGGCACAATGACATTCTGGAGGTGACAAAAACAGGAGTCGGTCAGACAGTGGCACAAGACACCGTGTGTGGTCACGGGCACAGCCATACAGCAGCAGCATGAGTCGACAGGGCGCAATGACAACAGTGTCTAGGTCACGGCAGAAGCCCACAGCAGCAGCATGAAGTCAGACAGTGGCGCAATATACACAGTGTGGTAGGTCACGGCACAGAAGATGAGGTCAGACAGTGGCACAATGAAACAGTGTGGATGTCATGGCACCGAGCAACAACAGCAAGCATGAGGGAGTCAAGACAGTGGCACAATGACATCTGGAGGTGGATAAACAGAATAGGCCACAGAGTCGCACAATGAAACTGTGTGTAGGTCACCGGCAGCAGCCACAGCAGCAGCTTGAGGTCAGACAGTGGCACAATACATTGGGGAGGTGGCAAATACAGGAATAGGCCACGAAAGTGGACAATGACACTGTGAGGTCCAAGGCAGCTGCAACTGCAGCAGCATGAGGTCAGGACAAGGGCACAATGACATTCTGGAGGTTTTGGGGGGGGGGGCAAAAACAGGAGGTAGGGCCCACAGAGGTGGGAATATGACACAGTGTGGAGGCCACGGCAGCAGCCTCAGCACTAGCATGTGTCAGACAGGTGGCACAATGGACAGTTTTGGAGTCACGGCAGCAAGCCACATGAGGCAGCAGCATGAGGTCAGACAGTGGCACAAAGACACAGTGTGTAGGTCACCGGCAGCTAGCAACAGCCAGCAGCATGAGTCAGAACAGAGGCACAATGACACAGTGTGTAGGTCACGGCCAGCAGACACAGCTGCAGCACGAAGTCAGACAGTGGCACAAATGACATTCTGGAGGTGGCCAAATTCAATGAGTAGGGCCAAGAGTGGGACATGACACAGTGTGTAGTTCACAGCAGGAGCCACAGCAGCAGCTTGATGTCAGAAAGTTCACAATGACAGAGTGTGTAGGGTCACGGGCATCAGCCACAGCAGCAGCATGAGGCAGACTAGTGGCCATCAATGACACAGTGGGCTTTGGTCACGGCAGCAGCCACGAGCAGCAGGCTTGAGACTAACATGGCACATTGACACAGTGTGTGTTGTCATGGCTCCAGTCAACAACACAGCAGAGGTCAACAGTGGCACAATGACATTCTGGTGGTGGCAAAACAGGAGTAGCAGGCCATAAGAGGGGACAATGACACCAGTTGAGGTCACGGCAGCAGCCACCGCAGCAGCTTGAGATCAGACTGTGGCAAAAGTCATTTCTGGAGGTGGCAAAAACAGGAGTAGGCCACAGAGTGGACAATGACACAGTGTGGAGGTCCACGGCACAGCCCACTCAACAGCAGAGGTCAGACAGTGCACAATGACATTCGGAGGTGGCAAAAACTGGAGTAGGGGCCACAGATTGGGAATTGAACAGTGTGGAGGTCTCGGCAGCAGCCACAGCAGCAGCATGAGGGCAGAACAGTGGCACAATGAAATCGGAGTGGCATAAATCAGAGTAGCCACAGTGTGGGTCAAGGACCAGTGTGGAGTCACGGCAGCAGCTCAGCAAACAGCATGAGTCAGACAGTGGCAACAATGACATCTGGTGGTGGCAAAAACAGGAGTAGGCACAGAGTGGGACAATGACAACAGTGTGTAGGTCACGGCAGCAGCCACAGCAGCAGCATGTGGTCACAGGACAGTGGCTCAATGACATTTCTGGAGGTGCAAAATCAGGAGTAGGCCACAGATGGGACATTGACACAGTGTGGTAGGTCACATCAGCAGCCACAAGCAGCAGCCTGAGGTCAGACAGTGGCAACAATGACCAACGTGTGTAGGTCACGGCAGCAGCCACAGCCAGCAGCATGAGGTCAACTGTGGCACAATGAACATTCTGGAGGTGGCAAAAACTGGTATAGGCCACTGAGTGGGACAATAACACAGTGTGTAGTCCACGGCAGCAGCCACAGTAGGACATGAGGTCGACAGTGGCACAATGTCACAGTGTGTAGGTCACGCCGCAGCCACAGCAGCAGCTTGAGGTCAGACAGTGGCACAATGACATTCTGGAGGGTGGCAAAAACAGGAGTAGGCCACAAAGTGGACAATGACACAATGTGTAGGTCAATGCAGACAGCCACACAGCAAAAGCATGAGGTCAGACTGTGGCACAATGACATTTCTGGAGTGGCAATAACAAGTATTCCAAAGAGTGGGCACAATGACACAATGTGTGGAATTTGACGGCTAAATCAACAGCAGCACAGCATGAGGTCAGACAGTGCACAATACATTCTAGAGGTGGCAAAAAAAGGAGTAGCACAGTGTCCGCACATGACACCAGTGAGTAGTCTTGGCACAGCCACAGCAGCACATGAGTCTGAACCAGTGGCACAATGCGAGCCACTGGAGGTGGCAAAAACAGGAATAGGCCACAGAGTGGACAATGACACAGTGTGTAAGGCACACAGGCAGCAGCCACATGCAGCAGCATGATCAGACAGTGGGCACAATGACAGAGTGTGGTAGGTCACAGGCAGCAGCCACAGCAGCAGCATAGGAGGTCAGACATGGCACAATCTTCAGAGTGTGTAGGTCACGGCAGCAGCCAACAGCACATGAGGTCTAGTCTGTGGCACAATGACATTCTGGAGGTGGCAAAAACAGGAGTAGGCCACAGAGGGGACAATGACACAGTGTGGAGGTCACGGCAGCAGCCACAGCTGCTTGCATGAGGTCAGACAGTGGCACAATGACATTCTGGAGTGGCATAAACAGGAATAGCAACAGAGTGGGACAATGACACAGTGTGAGTCACGGCAGCAGCCCATCAGCATCCGCATGAGGTCAGACAGTGCACAATGACTATTCGGAGGTGGCAAAACAGGAATAGCCATAGTGTGGGCACAATGACAAGGGTTAGGTCACGGCAATCAGCCACTGCAGCAGCATGAGTCAAACAGTGGCACAATGACTCAGTGTGTAGTCACGGCAAGAGCAGGCAGGAGTCAGCCAGTGGCACAATGACATTCTGATGGTGGCAAAAACTGGAGTAGGGCTCACAGAGTGGCACAATGTCACAGGTGTCAGGTCACGCAGCACCACACAGCAGCATGATGTCAGACAGTGGCACAAGCACATCTGGAGGGTGGCAAAAACTGGAGTGAGCCACAGAGTGGCACAATGACAAGAGTGGAGGTGACGGCGGCAGGACATCAGCATGAGGTCAGAGAGTGGCAAATGACCTCAGGGTGGAGGGCACCGGCAGCACCACAGCAGCACATGCGGTCAGACAGTGGGTACTATGACAAGTGTGGAGGTGGGTGGCAAGACCAATCGTTGGGTAAACAGTTGTTGGTGGCAGATGAGAAACTGTCAGCAGATGTGTGGCACTAGGCGGGTGGGCGCATCAGAAGAGTGCTGAGCCAGTAATCGTGAACCCAACGAAAAAATTTTTTTTGGGCCTTAAGGCATTGGTGTGTGGAAATCCTGGCCGATCCACGCGTGATTCATCGTGACAAAGGTGTCAATCGCTCCATCATGTCCCCCGTGGACAAGCTGTTCTTCCTTGGGTAACGATGGCCCCCCCGCTGCACTGAACTCCCGCTCTGATGCCACACTACGGCCGGACAGGAACAGATTCTCCACTGCAAACTCGGCAAGTTCGCCACACATCAGTTTGGCTGCCAGTTAGGTCCAGCGGATCTTCCTAACTGGTCGGCAGAGTGGCGGTCCAATAAGGGCCACCACCTGTTGGTTCAGGGTCTGCTCCAGGTCTTGCTCTGCTGCTGCTGATGACCCCCCTCCCTCACTAGGCGGGTGGAAGGAAGCTGCTCATCAGTGACTCCAGACTTAGGTTCTGCTGATGGAGCTGGTAATGCGCCGACCCCCCCCCCCCACCTCCCCCGGCAGCCCGCAGTAATTAGTACGTGAGCGCTGAAGACCCCCCCCGTAAGAACCTGTCAGAGGAGGGAACGATGCCAGCTCATAGACAGCGGCCAACTGACTACGGAGGATTTACCCTACAGTATTTGAGTTTTGTCCCTCCTCTCAAATAGCTGGGAATAAAGGCTCCCATTTGTGGACCGGTAGCAAGGGTCCAATAGGGTGGGAGAGCCAGAAGTCATATCCCTCTGCCGGATGCTGACTATTCGGCTGTCCACTTAGCCAGGCAAATCAGCATGCTGCGGACCATCTGCACAAGTGACTCCGAGGGCCACCCGCCTCCTATCCAGTGTAACGCCACGGGTGCTTGCGGGTCTTCTGCCTCGTAGTCCTCATCTCCAGCTCCCTCCTCCTCCAGCTGCTCCTTGCTCCTCCTCCTCCTCGTCCACCTGGGTAGAAAATCCATCATTTCACCAGACAATGCTACTGCACCAATGTCCTCCTCCTCCTCCTCATTTCAGTCCCCACCGGACTCATGTGGCCGCGAGATGTAGTCGCCAACGTCTCCAGTCCCCTGCCCCCAGAACAGATTTTTCCCAGCATCTGTTCCAGGACATGAAAGCAGTTGATTGACGTTATTCATTCCCTACTCCTGGCGACTGATCACATAAGGTGGCCTCCCTCCTCGAATTGCCTCAACAAACGCAGGTGGTCCAACGCATGAGCTGCCCACTGGGCTGCCATCAAAGATACACCAGGGGGGTACTCCTAATCCGCCTGGATCATCAAAAAATCATTAATGGACCCTTTCTCTATCCATATAGTTCGGCCCAACATGTGGCAGGCTGTAATTCCAACGATGGAAAACATCGCATCATAGAGTGTGGGGGAGGCCGTTCTGCCGCGCAACTCGAGGAGGGTATTCCTGGCTGTGTAGGAATGGATGAAGTGCATGCAACGTTTCCTGGCCATTTTCCCAGAATCTTCTGAAGATCGGTGGAAGACTTCAGGAACCTTTTTCACAACCAGATTGTACACAGCGCCATGCCAGGGCGCAGGACCATCCCTCTCGGGTGCAGCGCGGGCCACCATGTTCCTCCCATTGTCCTCACCATGGTTCCGGCCGAATTGCAGTTGGTGCGAGAAAGCCACACATCGATTTTCATTGGTTGCTGCATGACGCGGAGCATTTCCTCCCCTGTGTGACGTTTCGTTCGCCGAGGCAAGCCCGGTGGTAGAACAGCGTGAACAAACCAACTGTGCCCTACACATGTGGTATGGATGGAGCAGTACTTGTGGAGGGCCTGGAGAGGTGTGGTGGTGGAGGAGGAGAAAGGCGGATCATTGGCGCAGGAGCCGCAGTTTACAACGTGGAGGAGAAAGCGCGTGCACGGCAGCTTCCAGATGTCCGCGCTGCCTGCACCTTGGAACAAACCGATAAGCTCAAGATCTGGCCCACCTAACTGTTCTACATATTTTATGAAGTGCTGGACTCTTGCCTGTTTGAAAAAACTTACGGCTTGGAACTCTCCATCTCGGCTCGGCCACTAGCCATTAGTTCTCTGAATGGTGCAGAGTTCCACCATTTGGAAAGGGAGGGACTGCAGCACCAACAACTTGGACAGGGAGTACGGTCACTTCTTCTTGCACCTTAGAATGGTTGGACGCATACTGTGTCTCTTTGCAATCGCCTCGGCTGAAGGACTGTGTCGCCATGAGGTAGCGAGAGCAGGAGCATCTGTACCGGGAGATGATGGGCAAAGAGAAACAGCTTCCCTTCTTTCTGCAGAGGTGGTGGAAGCCTTGACTGGCTGCAATGGCATGCCGTACACTGGCGCTGCTGGCTGCTTGTTGCCTGGGGGCGGCGGCAGATGGACCACCACATCTGAGCCTCGTTTCCCTCCCCAGGGCCAACCGGATGGTGACGCTGCAATGTGTTGACGCAGGCAGTGGAGCCAACGTAGCTCCTGGCCAACTTCACATTTCTACCTAAGTGAATTCTACATATACCCATATTCGGCTCCTCATGTGTCTTAACAAAAGAACTGCCACACTGCCGAGTAACGGTTTTACCTCCAACGCTCCGCACTGAAGTGACTACTGCCGGCCGCAACTACTGCCGCCGCTGCTGCCGTCGCTGGCCCTGGTGCCGCTACTATTCCTTGGACCTTCGATAGAGCGGGTTTTTACCCCGTGGGCCGCTTGCTCCCACCTCAACAACTGCTGCTATCCTGCTTGACTCACGGGCCACACGACCCACTTGCTGGCTGCGCCACTGCCTGACCGCGCAAGCTGACCGCCCTCTCTCCTGACGATGATGAAGCCCTTGCCTCACCCCGGCTCCCAAGTGCGGTCGCTACATCATGCCATCTATTTGTGGTTTTCACACGTCACTGCTGTCCTCATCACCGGTCTTGTATCAGAGCTGACCCCCTCACAACTGACCTCCCGATGCCATCTCAACATCTATACTTTCCGCCTATTTCAAGAAGCAGGGATATGGCCCCATTTCTTCACTGCCAAGTAGCTGCTGACTCCCCCCTCAAATTGTTCATCCCTTGCTATATAATGGCGCTGTGAGCCCCAGACCCACATAGTAGATCTCGGCTGAGGGAACCGGAAAATGGGACAGAGCAGGTTTGAGGGACAGGTGAGGGGCCGCTGACTAGCCGCCCGGGGCCATGCCAACTAAGGGGCTTTGTGTCTGACGTTCACACCAGACTCTTGGCTGGGGTTGTCCGAGTCATCTGGGGAGGGAAGTCAACAAATCAAGAACCATTGGGTTGGCTGAACAACAAACCGGCCGCGTAGATGACAGTGCAGTTGTGGCCTCACCGAATGACCCCTGCTGCGACGTCCCCATTGCTGTGCGGCGACCGGCCTGAATGTTTTGTTTGCTCTGCAACTCGCAGTGAAGAGCCCTGCCACCTCTCTGTCTGACTACTGTTTGTTCTAAAATGTACTGACACTGGTTTGATGAAGATATCTGTAAATGGATAAATATACACCTGTATTGGACTCCCAAAGGAAGCCCAGTAACAACTTGGTTAACTCCTTGATATAAAATTGCGCTCCACAAATGGCCTGGAAAATTGACTTGTATATGCCATTTAAAAATCTCTGTGTATTTTACTGAATATAAAAAGTCACAAACACTTAATTAACCTGCGGTTATGAACTATGCTACTGAATTTCTTCTGTGGCGGTGATAAAAACAAAGTTTTCTTTTACTGGAGTACGAACTGCAGAACAACGCTTAATTAACCCCGGATTAAATTATTGTGCCGAAACAATTTGACAAACCCACGAAACTACGAGCTTGTAGCGGGTTCAATGGCGTGTTTTCTACGCTACAACAACAAGAGAAAAAATTGTAATGACCTTTCCGCTTGTGAATTATGCTACAGGAAAATGTAATTTTTTGCGGTGAAAAAGACGGTTTATTTTTGTCACCACAGCAGAAAAAACAAAATGCTTAATTAACCCCCTGGATGTAAATTGTGCAAAAGAAGTGAGCACCACAAACTCCCATACTTGCGTTGTAAAGCGGGTTACAATTGCATGTTTTCTCTACGCTACACACACAAGAGAAAAATTGGTAAATTAACTCTTCGCTTGTGGATTAGCTACAGGAAAATTGTAATTTTTGGCAGTGAAAAAGACGGTTTTTTTGTCACCACAGCAGAAATAACAAACATCGCTTAATTAACCCCATGGATTAAATTGCGCCAAAAAGAAGTGAGCAGCCACAAACTACTAGGCTTTGTAGCGTGTTACAATTGCGTGTTTTCCTCTACGCTACACAACAAGAGACAGAAATTGTAATTAACCATCGCCTTGTGAATTATGCTACAGGAAAATTGTAATTTTTGGCGGTGAAAAAGAACGGTTTATTTTTGTCAACCACCACAGCAAGAAAAAACAACGCTGGATTAAAATTGCGCAAAAGAATTGAGCATGAGCGCCCAAAAATGAAGTGGTATTTGTATTTTAAAAAACACGCTGTTTCTTCTTTAAATGAATACAACAAAACTGCTTAGATCCCATCTTGGATTATTCTTATGGCTGTGAGCAATAGCATTATAATGTATATGCAGCGCGTGGAGCGCACATGGAACCTCAGATCCAATACCCCAAAAAAAATCAGAAATAGAACATTTATTATGAATCAGTCTCTGGACAAGGCTGAGATATACACCCCCTCAAAAATCGCTGTATAAAAAAAATCAGTTCTTTCAGTAAGAGCTATCACACATCAGCAGCGGCAGCACCTTCCCTGATCATACATGGAGAGGAGTGTGAGCTCCCAGCCATCGCGCCCGACGTGGATGGTGCGGTGACGTCACAGAATCCCGCTGTCTCTGTTGGCTTTCATTCTCGGCACATGGCCAGGCAGGCATTGCCCTCTTGCCGCCCCGCAGAGTGCTTTGCCACATGTAACCGCCGGGTTGCTTCTCGCAGGGCATTTTTAGCAATCCAAAACTCACTTCTTCACCCGAAGTACCCAAACTTCGACTTCGTCAGACCGAATTTTCCCTGAAATTCTAAACGTATTCCACTTCGTTAGAATCAATTCGCCCATCTCTAGTGATAATGCTAGGGAATTAGTCTCAGAAATGGCAGCCCTTGTGGACACTGCTCTTCCTTGCAGCCGAAAGAGCAACCTAACTAGTAGTCGGGGGGATGGGATGGGCTGGTAAAAAAACGTAAGTAGTTTAGGGAACTCTATAATCAGAAGATTGGATAGAATAAAGTTCAGCCAGGACTGCCTCAACGAAGTTTTGTGCTGTTTCCCTCCCTGGTGGCCAGGGTTCGGCAATGTGGTGGACCGGGTGGATAAATTTACTGCGAGGGAGGCGCTGATGATGACCCAGCTGGCTGTTCGCTTAATGGAATCAATGACATGAATAAACGGTAGGTGTTTGGAATCCTTAAGGATAATTTTAAAGAACCTAGGCTCAAACGGAAGGGAAGGGCCTCCACGGTTGCATGAAAAGACAGCAGGAGCTCAGGGAGTTAAATGCATGGCTGAAGGCTTGTGTAGGACAGAAAGGTGTGGGTTCTTAGAGCACTGGGCTGATTTTTCACTGGGGTACAATCTGTGTTCTACAGATAAATTGCACCTGAATGGAAGGAGGTCTACTGTGCTGGGGTAGAGAATTCTAGAGGGGGTGCGGAAGTATTTAAACTAGGGATGAGGAGGGAGGACAATCTAGAAAATGAAGGGATATGTAGGTTAAAGAGTGGGCAGGCTATATCGGTGGGTGGAGAAGTGGACCGTGGGGGTGAACTAGACCAGTAGATAAGTAGATTCATGTGTTGCAAACAAGCACTGAAGATATAGGTGCCCACAATATCTCATGTAACCTCATGCCATCTATTAAATGTGTAATATATAATGACATGCTGTCTACTAAAGATGCAATGTGTAATCCCATGCCATCTACCGAAGGAGAGATTTATAATTCCATGCTGTCAGATGAACGGGTAATGTATGATTCCATGCCATTTAATGTACATGTTAAATATAATCACAACCGTCGACGGACAGTGTAAAACTGGAAGGGAACTTAAAATGTTTATTCACAAATGCCAGAAGTCTTGCAAACAAAATGGGGAACATGAGGCCTTAGTTCTAGAGGAGCAGATTGATGTGGTAGGTATTGCTGAAACATGGCTGGACTCCTCGCATAATTGGGATGTCAACCTTTAAGGATTTAATCTATTTAGGAAGGACAGAGCGAATAGGAGGGGAGGAGGAGTGTGTCTGTATGTAAGGAGTGATATGAAGGCAAATGTGAAAGAGGAAATAGAGGGCAAAGTTGCTGAAGATGTGGAACCATTCCGGGTGGAATCACAAAGAGGGATTAATGCAGAAAAAAAAATATTTTTGGCATAATCTATAGACCCCCGAACATCACTGAGGAGATAGAAGAACAGATGCATAATCAAATGGTGCGGGCCAGCACAGGCAGGTACAGTGGTAATAGTGGGTGACTTTAATTACCCAGGCATTGACTGGGATCACGGTTCTGTATCAACTGAAAAGGGAAGGAAGTTTCTCAACCTGTTAGAGGATAATTTTATGGGGCAGTTTGTGGAGGATCTCACTAGAAGTGATGCTCTGTTGGATCTGTTAATTTCTAACAAAGCAGAACTTTTGGAGTGTTCACTGTTTCTGACAATCTAGGTAACAGCGACAACAATTGAATTCATTTTAGTGTAAACTGGAAAATAGAAACATGAGCGGGAGGGCAAAAAAAAAAAAAAAAATTAAAGGGTCAATTTCCCCTTAATTAGGGACGCAATACAGGACATGGACTGGGAGCAGCTATTAGCAAAAAGTCATGTAGAAACCAAATGGAAAAGCATTAAATATGCTCTTGGGGAACTTATAGCAAAATGTATTCCTATGCGTAACAAGTATAGGCGATTAAAACTAAATCCAACATGGCTTCTACCTTCTGTTAAAAGGGCGATACATAATAAAAAAAAGACATTTAAAAAATATGTCAGATGGGTCCACATCAGCCTTTGAAAATTACAAAGAGCTTAATAAAATCTGTTAAAAAAATTATAAAAAAAGCTAAAATTCAAAATGAAAGGCAGGTGGCCAAGGACAGCAAGACAAACCCAAAGAAATTATTTAAGCATATAAATGCAAAAAGCCAAAGTCAGAGCATGTAGGACAATTAAAAAACTGTAATGGGGAGCTGGTCACTGGGGACCAGGAGAAGGCAGAAGTACTAAATATGTTCTTCAGCTCAGTATATGCTGATGATGATAAAGCAGTTGATGGGGGTGAGCCCAGTGCAGATGTAGGTGCTGCCAGTACTGTTAATACATCATCTGCTATAATTGATTGGCTCAGTGTAGAAATGGTCCAAGCCAAGTTAAATATGCTTAATGTGAACAAGGCTCCAGGCCCTGATATCATACACCCAAGAGTTCTTAAAGAGCTCAGCTTGGTTATCGGTGCGCCCCTGTATATGATATTTAGAGATTCTCTGGTGATTGATATAATGGCAGGAGACTGGCGCAAGACAACTGTAGTTCCCATTTTCAAAAAAGGCTCCAAATCTTGCCCAGGTAATTATAGACCAGTAAGCTTAACATCTGTTGTGGTAAAAATGGTTGAGGGCCTCATAAGGGACTATATACAGGAATATGTGGAAGAACACAATATTATAAGTGATTGCCAGCATGGTTTTACTAAGGACAGAAGTGTTAAACCAACCTGATATGCTTTTATGAAGAGGTGAGTAGAAGTCTGGATAGCGGGGCAGCTGTGGATACTGTATTTTTAGACTTTGCAAAGGCAAGTTTTACACTGTCCTTCATAAGCATTTGTTGGTAAATTAGAATCCATTGGGTTAATAATAACAATGTGTAATTTTGATTAAAAACTGGCTATCGGATCATACTCAGAGAGTGGTGGCAAATGACTCATACTCTGAGTGGTCCCCGATTATGAGTGGTGTGCCCCAGGGCTCAGTATTGGGTCCTCTTTTATGTAATGTATTTATTAATGATATAGTGGAGGGGATCAATAGTACGGTTTCTTTTTTTGCGGATGACACCAAGCTATGTAGTGTAGTGCAATCAATGGAAGATGCTCATAAATTGAAAGCAGACCTGGACACACTGAGTGTTTGGGCATTAATTTGGCAAATGTGGATAAATGTAAGGTTCTGCATCTGGGTACCAATAATCATATTTCCTAGGGGGAGAAAAACTTGGAGAATCGCTTGTTGAGAAAGATCTGGGCGTTCTTGTAGATCATAGCCTACAGGACGGCATGCAGTGTCAATCAGCTGCCTCTACGGAAAGTAGGATATTGGCGTGTATTAAAAGAGGCATGGACTCACGGGACGAGGATGTAATTCTACCACTGTATAAAGCATTGGTGCAACCTCCACCTAGAATATGCTGTTCAGTTCTGGGCTTCAGTTTATATAAAAGATGTAATGGAGCTAGAGAGAGTGCAAAGACGAGCAAACAAACTTATAAGGGGAATGGAACATCTTAGTTATGATGAGAGGTTAGTAGAATTGAACCTATTTAGTCGGCTTCGGGGGGGAAATGATTCATTTATATAAATGTTTAAATGGTCCCTACAAAAAGTATGGGGAAAAATTATTTCATTTAAAACCCCCTCAAAAGACAAGGGGACATTCCCTTCGGCTAGTTCTTCAGTGTAAGAACTGTAAATCTGTGGAATAGCCTGCCTGAGGAGCTAGTCACAGCAGGAACAGTTGGGAGTTTTCAGAAAGGCTTAGATATCTACCTGAAATGAAAGAATATTAATGCATACGTAGCTATGTAAATTCTGGGTCCTGGCTGGTGGTGGTTCTGGGGTCAGAGCTGGGGTCTCCCCGGGCGCAGATTGGTTCTTGCCTTGTGGGTTTCAGGGCATTAACCAGTGGGGAGGCTGGGCTTAAAATTCTTGTCTCCCTCCCTTCACCCACATTTTCCCCACCCTTGGTGAACTTGATGGACGTGTCTTTTTTCAACCGTACTAACTATGTAACTGTCACGGGGGTCGCGGGCTCCGCTGCCCCCCGCGACCGTCACCCTGCTCGCAGGGGATCCGGCGCAGCAGCTGCGGCTGTCCGCGACCTTCCCCCTGCTGTCCCGGTCCCGGCGCCGCGTCTCTTACCTGTCCGTGCTCCTGTGAACGCCGCTCCCGGACGCCGTGCGCGTGGCCGCTGCTCTAGGCACGCGCGCGCCGACTTTTCTAAATTTAAAGGGCCAGCGTCCCGATAATTGGTCTATTGTCGGGCGCTGGTTCTATTTAAGGTATCCGCCCACAAAAACTTCCTGCCAGTCTGTTGGTGTGTTCTTGGTGCGTTTTGAGAGTTTTGGAGTTTAGTCTTGATTACCCGTGTACCAGTCCGCTTGCTTACGTTTCCTGACCTTGCCTGTTTGCCGCCTGCCCTGACCGTCTGCCCGTCTCTGACTACGAACCTCTGCCGCCTGCCCTGACCTTCTGCCTGTCCCCAACTACGCCTCTGGATTACGTTTCTGTACCACGCTGTACCCCGGCTGCCATCGCAAGCAAGTCACGTCAGGGGTAACGACCTGGTAGCCTCACGCCGCAGCAAGTCCATCCCGCTTTGCGGCGGGCTCTGGTGAAAACCGGGGGCTACTTAGATTCCGTTCCCTGGCGTGGCTTAGCTATCATCGCTTGCGTTGGCCCAGCGGATCCACTCCTCCGTTACAGTAACTATGTAACAATGAGTGTAAAAGGGAGATGTCTCAGTAAAACAACTACTTTAAATCTTTAAAAGTTACATTAATGATGATCAAGTAATTTTGTTCCTCATACTGGTCATATTCTATTTTACTATTTTTTATTTTTTTTTTTATCAGAAGAGATACAATGGTCAAACTAAAAAGCTGTTTTATTGATATTTTTTTAAAGTCACTCTCTTACAACCTGTTTTACATATGCTCCCCAGTATACAACTATATATCCAATATCACACCAATAAAGTTTCATGGGTTTCACCTGAAACTAAGACCTTAAATAAACCTATAACTTTAAAAAGAAAACTGCAGCAGCTATAGACGTACATATTAAATGCCGTAAGGATAGAAATATTGTATTTTAGGGCCCCTTTTACATCACCAACAAAATCCATTATACTCTTTTTAGATCAACAAGTGTGATTGAGCAATATTGAGCTATTCTAAAGATTGTTGTTTTTAGGAGAGAATACCAAGCCTCATAGAGGAACCATACGCAAAGACACAGAGAGCGTATAGGTCCATGCACACCCTCAGGCTTGCCTCGCTATGTCAAGTAATGTCTAACAAGGTTTCTCTATTTAACTGCTTGGAATATAGCACAGTTCTATATGTTTTGTTCTATATGTTTTGCATATATTTTGTAAATATTTTCAATTTTCTTTGAATACAATTCAGCTTATACTTTTCTTTTAGGCTACTATTTGTCAACACCCACTGGGCCTGGATTTGGACAAAGAATTCGACTTTTCAGCCTTCCCTTGAAATCATCATCCTCCTCATTAGAACCCCTGTGTCTTAGCTTCTGGTAAGTGAGAAAGTTACATCAAATTAATGCTTTGTCTAACAGTCACCACAGAAATACATTCCGCTTGGTAAAGACACTTAATTAACATTATGTAAAAGGTTAACTAGTTTGCTCAAGCATAATAAGCAGAGCAATTTGGCTAAATGGTATAAACAAATTAATAGTCTGCCCTAGCTGCTTCTTGTTTTTTTTCGTAGACTGGCAGTAGGAGTAGAAAATGATAACACACAACACTGGTGGCATAATGCTCGATAAATATGAATTATTTCAGAATATCTTTATACTATTTACATACTACATGTGTGAACAGAAATTAGGTCTTCTCCAAGTAAAAAAAGTCACAGAAGCAAAAGCCTGATTAATCAGATCATATTAAAGCTCTGTGTTTTATGGATCTGTAATGGGCTTCCCACAGAGGTGCATGTAGCCTTCACTATATTTATGTTTACCGACATTTTTTCAATGTTATACTGATTATGTTTCAAGCACTGTTCCCAGTGGAGAAGACTTCTGACATACAGGAGCTTTATAAAATGGCGCACTCATAGTACATGTCGAGTGATAGTTAAAGGGGTTGTCTCGCTACAAAGATTAGCTTTCAACATGTAGGGAACACTAAATGAAGATGTTTTCCAAATTTATTGCGTTGTTAATTTTTTTTTTGTTGAGGAACTTCAAGTGATTTTATCACCTTCTGAGGGCTTTCTAGTTTCCCAACTGACTGACATGTGTACTTCTTCTCCCCTGCTGATTGTTCTACCTGATAGCAGGGAGTGATGTCATCACACAGGTTGCAGCAGCACAGAACTCTGGACAGTGCGAGCTTGGTTGTTATCTGATCTATCAGACAAAAGACAGACATTACTTAAGTTTACTTTAAATCAGAAGCTTCCCTGGTCCCGACAGCCGGAGATTTATCTAATTAGCAGAAGTCTGAATACATGGAGCTCATATGCTAAATTACAGACAGCTTGATCAGGAAGTGACAGAGCAAAACAGCATTATTTCATTCATGCATCCTATGAAACTTTGAGATAAGACAACCCCTTTAAAGAAGATAACACTGTGGTAGACAACCAATCCTTCAAATTGAGACCTAAAATATAACTTTATTCATTTTTACTCTAAAATCTACACAAAACATATGGATCACTCAATAAGACACCATTGTAGACAACAATAGGTTGACACCCATGTTCTGCACCCTAAACCAGCCCTCTGTACATTATATCATTCAGAGAGCATTCAGAGAAGCCTATATCTACAAGTCCCTGAATTACAAGGGCCTTTCATACCACTAAAAGAGGAAACCCAATTTGACGCTTTAAAAGAAAAGGTTCTATAAATTCAGCCTCAAAGCGAATAACAACAGTAGAAGACCACAAGAAGGACTGAAATGTAATGAAAACAACTTTTTTCCCCAGTTTGCCTGAACCGCTTTGGAAGGAATCATGGAGAGATTCCATCAACACTATTGTAACATAACCCTATCTATCTTGTGCTGTACATCCTGACAACGTTCTTCTCCAATGTACAGTGGGGAAAATAAGCAATTAGCAAGTTTTTGCAACTACAAAGAATGGAGAGGTCTGTAATGTTTATCATGGGTACATAGAGACAGAATCTAAATAAAAAAATCCAGAAAATCACATTGAATTATTATTTTTTTAATAATTAATTTGCATTTTATTTCATGAAATAAGCATTTGATAGAATATAAAAAAGAACTTAATATTTGGTACAAAAACCTTTGATTGCAGTTACAGAGGTCAGACGTTTCCTGTAAATCTTGAACAACTTTGCACATATTGCAACAGGGATTTTGGTCCACTCTTGCATACAGATCTTCTACAGAGGGCCTCATTGAGTTTCAGCTCCCTACAAGGATTTTCAGTTGGGTTCAGGTCTGGAGACTGGCTAGGACACTACAGGGCATTGAAATTCTTCTTACTTAGCCACTCCTTAGTTTCCCTGGCTGTGTGTTATGGGTCATTGTCATGCTAGAAGACCCACCAAGGACCCATCTTCAATGCTCTTACTAAGGGAAGGAGGTTGTTGGCCAAAATCTTGCGATACATTGCCCCATCCATCCTCCCTTCAATACGGTGTGGTTGTCCCATCCTTTTTGCAGAAAAGCACCCCCAAAGTATGATATTTCTACCCTGTTGCATCACAGTTGGGATGGTGTTCTTTGGGTTGTATTTATCGTTCTTCTTATTCCAAACACGGCCAGTGGATTTGATACCAAAACATTCTATTTTGAACTTACCTTCTCCCATGCCTTTTATGGATCATCTAGATGGTCATTGGTGACCTTCAAATGGGCCTGAACATGTGCTGGCTTGAGTAGGGAGACCTTGTGTGCCCTGCAGAATTTTAATCCATGGCGGCGTAGTGGGTTACTAACAGTAATCTTTGAGACTGTGGTCTAAGCTCTATTCAGATCATTGGCCAGGTTTTCCCATGTAGTTCTGGGCTGAATCCTGACCTTTCTCAGAATCATCCTTAACCCACGAGGCAAGATCTTGCATTGAGCCCCAGACCTAGGAAGATTGACAGTTATTGTATATTTCTTCCATTTTTTTTAATAATTGTGTAAAAGTGGTTGCCTTCTAACCAAGCTGCATGTCTATTGTTCGGTAGCCCAATCCCAGCCTTGGGCAGGTCTACAATTTGTCCTTGGTGTCCTTAGACAGCTCTTTGGTCTTGACTATGGTGGAGAGGTTGGAGTGTGATTAATTGAGTGTGTGGACAGGTGTCTTTTACACAGGTAAGATGTTCAAACAGGGGCAATTAATACAGGAAATGATTGCAGAATATGAGGGTTCCTTAAAGAAAAACAGATCTGTGAGAGCTAAAATTCTTTCTCGTTGGTAGGTGAACAAATGCTTTTTCATGCAATAAAATGCAAATTAATTAACTAAAAATTATACAGTGGGATCATCTGTTTTTTTTTTTTTTTCGATTCTGTCTCTGACAGTTGAAGTGTGCCTATGAGTAATATTACAGACCTCTCCATTTTTTTGTAGGTAGGAAAACTTACAAAATCGCCAGTGTATCAAATACTTATTTTCCCCACTGTATATCTGTTTAGCAGTGCTAACACTTACATGTGCATTCCACAACGTATGTGCATAGTGCATGGACCATGAATGCGCAGATGGAAACAGTGATTTGAGGCTTCCCATGTATATCAGTTCTGAGGACACATACATTGGAGATCTGTTTAATGTGCATGACAATCTGTAATACACCCTTACTTGGCAAATTGCAGTAAAAGCAATCTATAACTGTACATAGGCAATGTGATGGTAAAGCCTCCTTGTTTATACAGGGAAACATTGAAATACCAAACAATGTTTTCATGTATAAATAGGGATTTTAGGTAATATTTTACATTATATACTAAACATTATTGTGTAACCTAACTTTTCTGATGTAGAAGATCTTAGGAACCATTGCAATAGATCATGCAAAGGGAAAAAAGTCAACACAAAACAAGTGAAATAGATGATATGGAATAGTAAAACCTGTACTTAGCCCCAAATTTCAGGTTCAGCTTGTGTGATTTTCAACTCTGGAATACAACTACTGTGTTTAAATTCAGAATGATATGGAACGATTTTAAGAGAGGTCAGATAGGTGTTGGTATTTACCTAAGGTGTGTTGGGAAGTAACTGAAAGAGGGAACTAGCTAGCTATTCCTATAGTCCATAGGAAAATGGATGAAAACAAAGGCTAAACCAGAGGTGCATGTACCTGTTCTTTCCAAGAAGCGTTTATGTAGTGCAGTATAAAGATGAATCGTGGACGGCACTCAAATCCAGATGGCCAAGTAGTGAAAAAAGCACGTCCTTTTTTCAAGCATCAGGTAAAACCAATAACATTGTGGCAACAAAAGAGAGTGACAAACTCCTGTCACGTTTTGGGCAATCAACTGCCTTAGTCATAGCCATAGTGTTGGAAAGTAGCCTTTACTGGCAGGTGATGGTAATGAAAACCTCGCTGGAGGAGCTTGGTCTGGAAGAATTCACACAACGGGACACATTTTTAAGGTAATTGTGCCAGAATTCTATCACAATACATGCCAAAAAAATACTGGAAAATATCCTGTAAACATTTATTATGTGTTTTAGACAGTTTCTTGACATTTATGCACCTTGTCTGATATGTGATCAGGAATGTGATCTTGGTGAAATGGGTGTGGCTTCACTGAAAGAGGCATGGCCTTGGGTGCAACACTAGGTTAATTTATGGACAGTCTCTGCTCTTGCCTCATGGATAGTGTTGAGCGATTGCGTTGGCTATCGAGATCGATCGATAGTCGATAGTCGGCCGCTATCGATAAGGTTTTTCGATAGTGAGCATCGATTATGCGCGATGACCATTAAAGTCTATGGAAGAGCAACAACACCTTCATTATTACACCCAAACAAGGCTGGAGAAGCTGAAATTAACATCCACAACAGTCAAATGGATACGTGCTACATCTTAGGCAACACACTTAGGTTATAAAAGTCACAGAAAAAAAGTCAAAGACCATTTACTATCCCTGTCTTGTACCACAGCCTGACCCTTAAACCTGCATCACCCACAAATTAAAAAGTGCCAGAAGGAATGTATGATTTGAACCATCATGTTACTTGAACTGGACATTGAATATCCCTGTCCTGGAACGCAGCATGAGCCCCAAACCTGCATGACCCCCACATTTAAAAAGTGCCGCAAAAAGGAGTCTTTCAACCACCAGTTTAGTTCACTGGACCCATGTGACTATACCTGTGCCGCTGGGCCACAGCATGAGCCCCAAACCTGCATGACCCCCACACATTTTAAAAAGTGCCCAGAAAAAGGATGATCCCTTTCAACCACCATTTTAGTTTCACTGGACATTGACTATACTGTCCTGGCCACAGCATGTTCCCCAAACCCGCAAGAACCCCCACATTTAAAAAGTGCCGGAAAAAAGGAGTCTTTCAACCACCATTTTTAGTTGAACTGGACACATTTGCGACTAAATACCATTGACTCCTGGGCCACAGCATGACCCAGGGCCGGAGTTACAGTGGGTGCGGTGAAAGCCCAGGCTGGCGTCCGTCATCTATTAACACCCAGGTTAAAATGCCCTGAATGACGCAGCAACGAAAACTGTACGTGCTGAAGCAGAGTGCGGAAGCGAAGTGTGAGAACTCCAGCCTTCCTCTGTACACAGTCAATACCTGGTAGCGCTTCCCTCCGTATGAGTGTGGACCAATTGAGCTTCACTTGGAAATACTGGTGGTTAACGCTCCTGTTACACCCAGGTGCCCTTTATCTTGGCATTCTTTTCTCATTTTACTCAACATGCTGGAGGAAATGGTCTCTGTACTTTGTTCTCTGTCTGTGCTTCATACTCCATGTCCTCTGAAATAACTACATCTGGTCAAGTTTTCCTGTACCTCCCTTGTACAATTCAGAGGAATTTTTTAACAGCTATTTTTACATGCAAGTTTTTATAGTAGTTTAATTCTAGAAAACACATTTTTAAAAATAGGATGGAATCCCACCATGTCTTTGTTTCTCTTTTTTTCATTGTATTAAATGGTTGTCTCAATACAGGGATTGAATAGCTATGTTTAAAGATCTTGCAAAAACAAGTCATTTTGCAATATGTGTCCATTAACAGTGTCCTACCTATTCCTGTTTCTGACAGCACCATCACCCTTGAGCCACTCTTGACAATTGTGAAGAACAACTGTCTGTTAGAAACAACATTTTATAGAATAGGACCTGTAGTATAGATGCATGTCACAGCAAAATGCCCCAAAAATTCAAAGCATGACCTTGAGCCACTTTGGTCAATTGTGGAAGAACAAATGTCTGTTAGAAACAACATTTTTTTATAATAGGACCTGTAGTATTGCTGCATTTCAAAGCAGCATGACTTCAGCCACTGTTAAAAATTGTGAGGGAGAAATGCCACTTAGAAGCCACATTTCTGTTCCAAAGGACCATGATTATTGCTGTATCTCACAGCAACATGACCCCAAAAAATTATATATGACTTCTCGACCACTATTAAAAATGTGAGTGAGAAATGCCACTTGAAGCCACATTTCTGTTCCAAAGGACCATAATTATAGCTGTATCTCACAGCAACATGACCCCAAAAAATTATAAATATGACTTCTAAGAAACACTTAAAAATTGTTAGGTAGAAATGCCACTAATAAGTCACATTTTCTGTTCCAAAGACCATGATTATTGCTGTATCTCACAGCAACATGACCTCAAAACCATTGACAATGCGAAAACTTCTAAGATAAAGTGAGTAAATGGAATATGGTGTTGTCATGAAACCTTGCTGTCTTTTACAGTCTCCTCACAGCAAAACCAGCAAAATGAACTGTTGGGAAAAGAGAATAAAAATTGCAGTAAGAAATGATCATTTTAAAAAAAAGGTTTCAAGAGGACCATTCCTGTTTGAAGAGGAATGTGAAGTAGACTGTCAACTAATCGGTGACCTCGGTAATTGGGGCCACAACATCATCAGAGATCCATGCCTGATTCATCTTGATGAAAGTCAAACGATCCACATTATCTGTGGAAAGCCGGATGCGTTTGTCTGTAATGACTCCTCCAGCTGTGCTGAAGGTCCGCTCAGATATGACGCTGGCTGCTAGGCAGGACAACACCTCTATGGCGTGACGAGCCAGCTCGGGCCATTCGTCCATTTTGGATACCCAGAAGTCTATTGGGTCCGGAACACATGCAAAAACATCGGTGTTGAGACGCAGATAGTCGTGCACCATGATCTTAAGCTGATCTCTGTGTGTTGGATGTGTGCCCTGCATTGCATGCGTTGGTGAGGTGGTAAACAAAGATTGCCAGAGGTCACCCATTAGGCTTCTGCCACCTTGCCTGCTGCTGCCGCTACGCCTACTTGGCGCTCTACTGCTGTCACGTCGCTGATGTTGTTCCACCGTGACATTTGGGGAACGTGAAGCAGACGCAACAGATGTCTCCAGTTGATCAATCAGCAAGGTCTCCATTTCCTGCATTTTACTCTCTATTTGGGTGGGTGGAAGGAAAGTGCTGATTTTTGTTTTGTACCGGGGATCCAGGAGGGTGGCCACCCAGTAACTGTTGTTCATTTTGATGGCCTTAATGCGAGGATCATGTTGGAGGAAATGGAGCATCCAAGCACTCATGTGAGAGATGGAGCCTTGATTTCCCAAGCCTCTGGGTCGAGGGGCACTAGCAAACTGATCTTCCTCATCTTCCTCCTCCGCCTCAAATTCGCGCCAACCTCTTTCCAAGGCAGGGACATCGGTAACATCGGTGTCTAGGAATACCTCCTCCTCCTCCTCCTCCGCTGCCTCCGGCACAGCTTCAACACAGCCCTGACTTGCCTGAGATGATGCACCCTGAGAGCTGATGCGCCACCTTGCACTAGCTCTGGACCCCGAACCACTGCCTAATGAAGACCGATAAATTGTGAAACAGTCGGGCCTTGTGGATTTTACGGAGAGAAATGCTCCATGTCCACATCTGTGTCCTCTTCCTCCTCCCGTCGCTGGCGGGACCTGTTGTTTCAGAGTGTCCAACGATCGTTCCAGAACTAAGATCACCACAAGTGCTCATGCTGAACAAGGGCATAGTCCGCACTGACCATTTTGGTGGCTTCATAAAAACTGGCAAGGATGGTGCAGAGCTCTTTCACCTGCCTCCACTCTCGGTGGTTTCAACACCCCGAGGTCCGTACCGCTGCTTGTCAGGCCATGTGTCACTTCGTACTGCTAATGGCATTGCGCTGCTGCCACAATCGCTGGAGCATGTGGAGGGTGGAATTCCAGCGTGTTGCCACGTCAACAATGAGACGGTTGACGGGGAGGCCGAGCTGACGCTGCAACGCAGCCAGGCGGACGAAGCAGGTGCGAACGGCGGAAGTGCAGAACTCAGACCTCGAGCCTTCTTCAGCAGG
Source organism: Phyllomedusa bahiana (assembly GCA_025379985.1). NCBI lineage: Eukaryota > Metazoa > Chordata > Amphibia > Anura > Hylidae > Phyllomedusa > Phyllomedusa bahiana. The sequence goes on from JAODAL010005079.1 coordinate 33,509, forward strand.
CAGTCCAGACCCGGGTAGCTCTTTAGAAATTTCTGGACGACAAGGTTCACTGACATGTGCCAGGCAAGGGATGTGCTCCAGCTACGATCTTAAGGGCGGCCATGCAGATTTCGCCGTTATCGCACACCACCTTGCCTGGCACAAGGTTCTATGCCACCCAGCCACGCTCGGTCCTCGTTGCTTATAGCCGTCCACAAGCTCCTGACCTGTGTGTTGGACGGTCCTCCAAGGCAGATTAATTTCAACACGGCCTGGTGTCTCTGGGCACTGATGCCACCAGAGGACCTTGGGGGAAAGAGCCCTGCACCATCCCTGCGGTTTTTGAAGAGCGTGCGCCAACCTGAGAGCCACCGTCACCCCCAGAGACATCCACCCAGCTCACCCAGTGAGCTGTCACAGAGATATAGCGGCCTTGGCCGTGCTTACTAGTCCATGTGTCGTGGTCAGATGGACTTTTCCGGACACAGATGCAGACAACGTGCTTGAAATTTTAGATGACACGTGGCTGCCAGGGCAGGGACGGCTTTCTGGCAAAGAAATGCCTGCTCGGCAATCTGGTTTAGGGGGCAGGCAAGGGCCATGACGTGGCGGAACCCATCTGTGTCCACCAGACGGAAAGGTAACATTTCCAAGGCCAAAAGCCTGGCAATGCCGACATTCAGGCTTTTGGCTTTTGGGATGGTTTGGGTTAAAGTGTTTCTTCTGCTCCCAAACCTGGAAGAAGAAGGCTGGCTGCTAGACTGGCCGCTGTACGGCGTGCAGGTCGATCAAACGGCGGAAGAAGAAGGGGTCTCTATGTGGTGCTGGTGGTAACTCGAGGCGACGTGGAGGCTGAAGCGGAGGCTTATCCCTGATCATGACTCTGAGAGACATGGGCAGCTCAGGAACGCTTGGTGTGGCGGAGGAGGAGGAGGCGGAGACAGAGGGTGTGACAGTGGTTGAGGCCCGCGTCGGTCTGGCTTTTTTGGCCAAGCGTTCCTCCATTTCAACTCATGCATTCGCTGCATGTGACTAGACATGTTGGTGGTGGTTAACCACTTAAGGTTCTTGCCTCATACTTATGCGTTTACGCAAAGGCGCATATGACATCGCTGGGTGAATCAGAGGCTTGCTCAAAGAAGGCCCAGGCTTGAGAGGTCCTGGACCTTTTTGACGGCGATAAGCGATGTAGCGGGGTTTGCGCTGACCGTGGCTGGCGGAATCATATCAGCGGACTTCTGCGACCGCCCTCTCCCTTTTTGTGGCGGGACCCGTATTGACACTACCCCATCGTCTTCGTCCTCGTCCACTGATGAAGCGCTCGCAAGAAATTCTGTGGAAAAGACCAGGATGATCCGCAATGTCGTCATCATCATCAATCATCATCAACACAGGTGACTTGGTCGTCCTGACTTTCTGCATCCAGAAGCTGTGGCTACAAGGGGCACTGCAAGGCGTTGCCGACCGCCCGGATTTTTCTGCCGATTGACCGGCTTCCTTCACCTCCTCTGATGGCATCAGTAACTGGGCGTCAGAGCAGACTAAATCATCCTCTTGATCTTTAACATGCCTTTCTGACCCAACCCGCATTTTGTCATCAAAGAGGTCTTCAGACAATGGATTATCCACAGTGGTGGGTACACGAGTTGACATTTGGGCGCTTCATGTTGGACGGATGCTGTTGACGCTGATGAACGACATTTGTGGCCGTGACTGCGAGGACGAGGAGGTTAAGACTGCTAGATGACAGGTTGCATTAACCACTGAAGGACAGATTCGCGACAATGTTCGTTACTTAGATTCACAGGGCCCTGACCCAGCGATGACAGGCTGACGGTCCTGCAACTGACGATCCGCTGGCATGCGTGTTGTCGCCAGCACTGGAAGGAGCACCTTCTCTCGTACCTCTACCTCCATGTGCTACCCCCATCTTTGCTCGCTTACCACCTGCATTTCGCTCCATGTTCAGAAATAAAAAATTTGAGAAGGTATGGAATAGTTTTGGAAAGTCTCTTATTAAAAGACGGCAAATCACAGCTATTCTCAAATCCCTCTAATCAAAACAAAATTGCTGGATTCAAATTTAACTGCAGGTGTCTATCAACAAATCTGGACTGGGCAAAAGTCCAAAAAACACGTATCTGTTATTGTTTTGGTATAATAAACGGTATTTTTTGCACCTTTCAATTCACCTATAGTGAATATAGAACTGCTGTTTTAAGATTTACGTAGATGCTGCGTCAATGAACAGTGCTGGGTGCGCAAAAGTCAAAAAACACTAACTGTTATGTTTTGATATAATAAACGGTATTTTTTGCACCTTTCAATTCACCTGTGGTGAATATAGAATTGCTGTTTTAAGATTTACGTAGATGCTGCGTCAATGAACAGTGCTGGGTGCGCAAAAGTCAAAAAACACGAACTGTTATGTTTTGATATAATAAACGGTATTTTTTGCACCTTTCAATTCACCTGTGGTGAATAAAGAATTGCTGTTTTAAGATTTACGTAGATGCTGCGTCAATGAACAGTGCTGGGTGCGCAAAAGTCAAAAAACACGTAACTGTTATGTTTTGATATAATAAACGGTATTTTTTGCACCTTTCAATTCACCTGAGGTGAATATAGAATTGCTGTTTTAAGATTTAACGTAGATGCTGCGTCAATGAACAGTGCTGGGTGCGCAAAAGTCAAAAAACACGCAACTGTTATGTTTTGATATAATAAACTGTATTTTTTTTGCACCTTTCAATTCACCTGTGGTGAATATAGAATTGCTGTTTTAAGATTTACGTAGATGCTGCGTCAATGAACAGTGCTGGGTGCGCAAAAGTCAAAAAAAACGTAACTGTTATTTTTTGATATAATAAACGGTATTTGTTGCACCTTTCAATTCACCTGTGGTGAATATAGAATTGCTGTTTTAAGATTTACGTAGATGCTGTGTCAATGAACAGTGCTGGGTGCGCAAAAGTCAAAAAACACGTAACTGTTATGTTTTGATATAATAAACGGTATTTTTTGCACCTTTCAATTCACCTGTGGTGAATATAGAATTGCTGTTTTAAGATTTACGTAGATGCTGCGTCAATGAACAGTGCTGGGTGCGCAAAAGTCAAAAAACACGTAACTGTATGTTTTATCAGGTACGATTTATCACGGTAATAGTTTTTTATTTTTGGGGCTCAAAAAAACAAACAACTCTGTTCTCGACTACAAAATTGCTGTAGTTTGGTAAATTTAAGTGCAAGGTGGATATATCAACAGTCACAGGTGTAATGGGTAAAATTGAACACCTATCTGAAATGTATACTGATAATAAAAAGTGGAGTTTTAGCAGCTAACAAAGAGACCTGCAGTATACTAGAAATTATGTTTATCCATATAAGAATTCAGGCAGCCCAATATCCAGGAAACAGTTCAATAGCAAACTGTTAATAATAAATATCTTCCACTACTATTTCTACACTAAGTCTGGTGGAACTTTATCCAGTGTTCTTTATAGATGAGCTTGTCTCTGTTCGCCCGCGGGGCCCCCCTGCTCCCACCGCCGTGAATTTACAGCGGTAGATTGCTGCTTAAAATTTCTAGCTAACTACCATAAAATGTTCAAAATCTCTAAATCTAATAAATTGGAAGGATCACAGCTAATAGTAGAGGTTTCTCTGTGCAGAAATAGACTAATTTCGCTGAGCTGTTTGGCCACAGGCAGAGCGCAGGTCCTATCCCTATGAGACGCTGAGAGACACTGAGGCTGAAACAGGAAACGCTGTTCTATGTAAAACGAGGTCATGTGATTTTTCCAGCCAATCGCAACCATACACATCCCAGTCATGACGTCGCACAAACATCTCACCCTGCTCTATTCTGTAATCTCATTTGCTGGCCGCCAAAATTACAGGAAGCGCCGAAAAAGGCGCAATCTTAATAGATGATGCACAGATTTTAACCTTAATTATCGCATGATCTGGAAATTTCGATCACCATAAAAAACCTTGCCGATTTCAACTTTGTCGATAAAAATCGCTCAACACTACTCATGGACTGTTTCCAGTTCTTCACATTTTTCCAGTCTCATGTCCATCAAATTACTTTAACCCCTTAACGACATTGGACATAAACTTAGGTCATAATTTCGCCAAGGGTCTGTGTAGCAGGACTGCTCTGCAAGCTGCTAATAGTAGCTGAAACTCGCCAGTAATAGCAGGGAATGGAGCCGGCTTTGTTCTCTGCTGTTTAACTCTCTGCAGCAGTGATCAAATGAAAAACGTTGTTGCGCACTATTTCTCACTTCAGTCGATAGCCATGGGCTGACCGGTTAACATGGCAACTGGAAGCCTTGTAAAGTTTCCCATTTTGCTACTTCTTGCCTCCATCATCTTTGTTGATGTAATGAAGATAGTTGCACAGATTATTGAACCATTTAGGGGTCATGTAATCTATTAGGACTTAAAGTACAAGTGAAAAAAAAAAGTGTTTGAACTTGTAAAAAAATAAAAAATATTAAAATTTCAAATCACCCCAATTTAACAAATAAAAAAATAAAATAATAAAATAATTACACACAATTGGTATCCCCACATTTGTAGAAATCCAATCTATTTAAATATAACATCATGTATCCCGTACCCTGAACACCATAAAAGAAAAAGATTCCAAACATAAAAATTGCATTTTTTGGTCATTTCTAAAGATGGGCGAATTGATTCTAACGAAGTGGAATTCGTTTAGAATTTCAGGAAAACTTCGGTTCTGAGCGAAGTCGAAGTTTGGGGTATTTTGCGTGAACGAAGTGTGCTTTTGATTGATAAAATGGCTGCGAGCACATAGCGTTACATGGGGCAAAGAACTCTGGGAGGAAGAAGGGCATAGCCTACATGACATGTGCAAAGATGAAGCCAATCAGAGACCGGCGGGATTCTGTGACGTCACCGCACTATATAAGTCCGGGCGCAACGCTGGGAGCTCATACCGCTCTCACTGTACTGATTAGGGAAGGTGCTGAAACGGATGCCAATGATATCTCTTACTAAAGAACTCATTTTTATCCAGCGATTTTTGGGGGGTGTCACAGCTTGTCTCAGAGACTGCTTCTCTTACGTTCTAATTCTGATTTTGTGGGGTATTGGATCTGGTCCAGTGTGTGTCCACTGCAGCTGCATATATATTTTAATGCTATCTGCTCACAGCACATTGAATATCCAAGGGTTATCTAAGCCTGTTCCTGTTGTATTCATTTAAAGAAACAGCATTTTTACAATCCAAATACCAATTCATTTTTGGTTGCTCAATTCTTTTGTGCAATTTATATGCAGGGGTTAATTAAGCATTGTTCTGCTGTTGTGGTGACTAAAAGAAACCGTCTTTTTCACCGCCAAAAAAGACATTTTTCCTGTAGCATAATTCATAACCGAAGGTTAATTACAAGTTTTTCTCTTGCTGTGTACCGTAAAATAAATGCCAGTGTAACACGCTACAAAGTTGGTAGTTTTTGGTGCTTAATTCTTTTGCGCAATTTACATCCAGGGGTTAATTAAGCGTTGTTCTGCTCTTGTGGTGACTAAAAGAAACCGTCTTTTTCCCCGGCAAAAAAGACATTTTTCCTGTAGCATAATTCATAACTAGTGTTGAGCGATTATTATCGACAAAGTTGAAATCGGCACAGTTTTTATGTTGATCAAAATTTTTAGATCATGCGATAATTTAGGTTAAAATCTGTGCATCATCTATTACTATCGCGCCAATTTCGGCGCTTCCTGTCATTTTGGCGGCCGCAAGTCAGCTTACAGACTCGAGCCGGGTGAGGTGTGTGTGCGACGTCTTGACTGGGCGGTGTATACGGGCGATTGGCGGGAAAAATCACATGACCTCGTTTTACATAGAACAGCCCTTCCTGGTCATGATCAGTGTCTCTCAGCATCTCATAGCAGGAGGACGTGCGCTCTGCCTGTGTCCAAACAGCTCAGCGAAATTATTCTATTTCTTCACAGAGGAAGCTCTACTATTAGCTGTGATCCTTACAACTTAGTTAGAGCAGAGATTGGAATAGTTTATGTAGTTAGGTAGAGAAATTTAAAGGAGCATCTACCGCTGTTATGTCAGGGAGTGGAGAGGGGGTGGGGGGGTGGAGGACCGGGGGCGAAACCAGACAAGCTCTATAAAGAATACTGGATAAAGTTCACCAAGACTTAGGGCGACATGTATGAATCCCGCCGGGTCGAGGCGCCGTTTTCCGCCAGTTTCCCGGCGGAATCTGCACCTGATTTATGTCGGGAACGGGCCGCGTTCAAACATATCATGAAAAGTCCGCCGTGACTCGCCAGTGTGTTAGGCGAAGTGCGGCGCTGCGTCTGAGATTGTCCGCCGGAGGTAGTGCGATCATACATGCGGGGAAAAGTCCGCCGCGCCTCGCCAGTGCGTGGGGCACAGTGCGGGGAGATGGGCGCTGTGCAGCGCTGCGCCGAAGATTCGCCGTCCGAGGAAGTGCACTCGTACATGCGGGGACAAGTTCCCTGCGCCTCGCCAGTGTGTGTGGGGCACAGTGCGGGGACATGGGCGCAGTGCGGGGACATGGGCGCAGTGCGGGGCTGCGCCGAAAATCACCACAGGTGAATTGATAGGTGCCAAAAAATACCTTTTATTATCCGAATACATTACAGATACGTGTTTTTTCACTTTGGCGCACTACAGCTTTGTTCATTGGGGTCAGAAGGCATGTTAAAAGATCAAGAGGAAAAAGAGGATGATTTTCTCTGCTCTGACGCCCAGTTACTGATGCCATCAGAGGAGGAGAAGGAAGCCGGTCAATCGGTAAAAATCCCGGGCGGTCGGCAAAGGTTGCAGTGCCTCTTGCTTGTAGCCCGCAGCTCCTGGATGCAGAATGTCAGGACGACCAAGTCACCTGTGTTGATGATGATGATGACGACATTGCGGATCCAACCTGGTCTTTTCAGCAGAATTTGCTTGCGAGCGCTTCATCACTGGACGAAGAGGAAGACGATGGGGTAGTGTCAGTACGGGTTCCGCCTCAAAAAGGGAGAGGGCGGTCGCAGAAGTCCGCTGATATGATTCCGCCAGCCACGGTCAGCGCAAACCCCGCTCCTCGCTTATCGCCGTCAAAAAGGTCCAGGACCTCTCAAGCCTGGGCCTTCTTTGAGCAAGCCTCTGATTCGCCCAGCGATGTCATATGCCGCCTTTTCCGTAAACGCATAAGTAGAGGCAAGAACCTTAGGTGGTAAACCACCACCAACATGTCTAATCACATGCAGCGAATGCATGAGTTGAAATGGAGGCAACACTTAGCCAAAAAAGGCCAGACCGACGCCGGGCCTCCAACCACTGTCACACCCTCTGTCTCTGCCTCCTCCTCCGCCACCACTAAGTGTTCCTCAGCTGCCCATGTCTCTCAGAGTCATGATCAGGGATCAGCCTCCGCTTCAGCCTCCACCGTCGCCCGAGTACCTCCAGCACCAACAGAGACCCAGCCTACAGCTTCTCCTTCCGCCAGTTTGACGACCTGCACGCCGTACAGCGGCCAGTCTAGCAGCCAGCCTTCTGTCTTCCAGGTTTGGGAGCAGAAGAAAACACTTTATCCCAAACCATCCAAAAGCTTAAAAGCCTGCTGGAATGTCGGCATTTGCCGGCTTTTGGCCTGGAAATGTTGCCTTTCCGTCTGGTGGAACACGAGGGGTTCCGCCACGTCACGATGGGCCCTTTCCTTCCCCCAATTACCTGAGCCGAGCAGAACATTTATTTTGCCAGGAAAAGCCGTCCTTTGACCCTGGCCAGCCACGTGTCATCTAAAATTTCAGCGCGTTGTCTGCATCTGTGGCCGGAAAAGTCCATCTGACCACGACACATGGGACTAGTAAGCATGGCCAAGGCGCTCTAATTCTGTGACAGCTCACTGGTGGCTGGGTGGATGTTTCTGGGGGTGACGTGGCTCTCAGGCTCGGCGCACGCTCTTCAAAACGCAGAGGGATGTGCAGGGTTTCTTTCCCCATGGTCCTCTGGGGGCGATTCACATGCCCAGAGAAACCAGCGTGTTGAAATTATTCTGTCATGGAGGGACAGTCCACACAAGGTCAGGAGTGTTGGACGGGCTCTCCGTCAACGATACCGAGCGCTGGCTGGAGTGCCAGAACCTGGTGCCAGGCAAGGTGGTGTGCTATAATGGGCCAAAATCGCTGGCCGCCCTTAAGATCGGTAGGCTGGTGCACAATCCTTGCCTGGCACATGTCATGAACCTTTGTCATCCAGAATTTCTAAAGAGCTCGGGTCTGGAACTGCCTTGCTGAGGAAGGATCTCAAGTCTATAGCTAAGTTCGCAACTTCCGCCGTGCGCACCTGCTTCGTCCGCCTGGCTGCGTTGCAGCGTAGCTCGGCCTCCCGTCAACCGTCTCATTGTTGACGTGGCCAACACACTGGAATTCCACCCTCCACATGCTCCAGCGATTGGTGGCAGCTGCGCAATGCTATTACGCGAGTACGAAGTGAAACATGACCCTGACAAGCAGCGGTGCGGACCTCGGGGTGTTGAGCCCACCGAGAGTGGAGGCAGTGTGAAAAGAGTCTGCACCATCCTTGCCCAGTTTTGAAGAAGCCACCAAAATGGTCAGTGCGGACGATGCCCTTGTCAGCATGAGCATGTGGAGATCTTAGTTCTGGATCAATCGTTGGACCTCTGAAACAACAGGTCCCGCCAGCAGCGACGGAGGGAGGAGACGGGACACCAGATGCGGACACGGAGCCTTTTCCTCTCCGGTCAAATACCAAGGGCCCAACAGTTTTCACAATTTTCATCGGTCTTCATTAGGCAGTGGTTCGGGGTTCCAGGTAGTGCATAGGTGGCGCCATTCTAGCTCTCTGGGTTGCATGCATCTCAGGCATGTCAGGGCTGTGTTGAAGCTGTGCCGGAGGCAGTGGAGGTGGAAGGTGGAGGTATTCCTAGACACGGACGTTACCGACGTCCCTGCCTGGATGAGGTTTGCTCCGCTTTAGAGGCGGAGGAGGAAGATGAGGAAGATCAGTTTGCATTAGTGCCCTCGACCCTGAGGCTTGGGAAATCAAGGTCCATCTCTCACATGAGTGCTTGGATGCTCCATTTCCTCCATCATATCCTCGCATTAAAGGCCATCTAATTGAACAAACAAGTTACTGGGTGGCCACCTCCTGGCTCCCGGGGTCCCAAACAATAAACTCAGCACTTTTATTCCACTCACCCCAAATAGAGAGTAAAATGCAGCAATTGGAGACCTTGCTGATATGATCAACTGGAGAATCTGTTGTGTGTGTTTAACTTTCCCATATTGTCACGGTTGGAACAACATCAGCGACGTGAACAGCAGTAGAGTGCCAAGTAGCCGTAGCGGGCAGCAGCATGCAGCAGGCAATGGTGCTGAAGCTTAATGGAGTGACCTCTGGCAATCTTTATTTACCACCCTCCACCAACGCATGCAATGCAGGGCACCACATCCAACACACAGAGACCAGTCTCCTTAAGTCATGGTGCACGGGACTAATTGCGTTCACAACGATGTTTTTGGATGTGTTCCAGACCCAATGACTTCGGGTATCACAAATGGACGAATGGGCCCCGAGCTCGCTCGCCAGCCATAGAGATGTTGTCATCCCAACAGCCAGCGTCATATCTGAACGGCCATCAGCACAGCTGGAGGAGTCTTTACAGACAAACGCTATCCGGCTTTCCACAGATATGTGGATCGTTTGACTTTCATCAAGATGAATAAAGGCATGGATCTCTGATTGATGTTGTGGCCTCAATGGCCGTGGTCACCGATTAGTTGCCGATCTATTCAACATTTTCTTCAAACGAAATGGTCCTCTTGAAACTTTTTTTTTTAATGTTCATTTCTTACTGCAAATTTTATTCTCTTTTCCCAAAAGTTTCATTTTGTGGTCTTTGCGGTGAGGAGGACTGTAAAAGACGAGCAAGTTTCATGACAACAGTAAGTCCATTTTTACTCACTTTATCTTTAGAAGGTTTTCGCATTGTCAGTGGTTTTGAGGTATGTTGCTGGTGAGAGATAAGATATCAGCTATAAATTAATGGTCCTTTGGAACAGAAATGTGGGCTTTTTAAGTAAATGGCATTTCACCCTCACAATATTTTAATAGTGGCTGAGAAAGAAGTCATATTTATAATTTTTTGGGGTCATGTTGCTGTGAGATACAGCTATAATCATGGTCCTTTGGAACCAGAAATGTGGCTTTTAGTGGCCATTTCTCCCTCACAATTTTTTGATAGTGCTGCGAGACTGAGAAGTCATATTTTAATTTTATTGGGGGTCATGTTGTTTCTGTGAGGATAGTTACAGCAAAATCATGGTCCTTTGGAACAGAATGTGGTTTAAGTGGAATTTCTCCTCACAAATTTTTAACAGTGGTGAGAAGTCATTTTATATTTTTTTGGGTCATTGGTTGCTTTGAAATGCAGGCAATACTACAGGTCCTATTATAATATAAAAAATGTTGTTTTAACAGACATTTGTCCTTCACCAATTGTCCAAAGTGGCCCCTCTCAAGGGTCATGCTTTGAAATTTTTGTGGCAATTTTGCTGCGACATGAAGCTGTACTACTGGTCCTATTATAAAAAAATGTGTGTTTCTATCAGACATTTGTTCTTCACACATTGTCCAAAGGGCTCAAGGGTCAGCTTTGAATTATTTTGGGGGGCATTTGGCTGTGACATGCAGCTATTACAACCGGTCCTATTATAAAAACAAATGTTGTTTCTAACAGACATTTGTTCTTCACAATTGTCCAAAAGTAGCTAAGGGTCATGCTTTGAATTTTTGGGGGCATTTTGCTGTGACTTGCAGCTTCTATACTACAGGTCCTATTATAAAAAAAAAAAATTATTGTTTCTAACAGAATTTTGTCTTCAAATTGTCCAAAGTGGCCTCAGGGTCATGCTTTAATTTTTGGGGGCATTTTGCTGTGACATGCAGCTATACTACAGGCCCTATTATTAAAAAAAATGTTGTGTCTAACAGACATTTCTTTCTTCACAATTGTTTCCAAAGTGGCCTCAAGGTTCTTGCTTTGAGTTTTTGGGGGCAATTTTGCTGTGACATGCAGCTATATACGGTCCATTATAAATATTGTTTGTTTCTAAAGACATTTGTGTCAAATAGTCAAGAGTGGGCTCATAGGATGATGGTGCTGTCAGAAAACAGGAAATAGGTAGGACAATGTTAATGGATACATTGGGAAATGACTTGTTTTTGCTAGATCGGTAACATTGCTATTCAATCCCTGTATTGAGACAACCCATTATTTATAAATTAAAAAACTGAAACAAAGGACATGGTGGATTCATCTATTTTAAAAATGTTGTTTTTCTAGAATTAAACTACTAAATATTGCATTACAAAATAGCTGGTGTAAACAAATTCCTCTGAATTTTATAAGGATTGTACAGGAAAGCTTGACGATGTAGGTTCATTCAGAGGGACATGAAGTATGGAAGCACGGACAGAGAACAAAGTAACAGAGACAATTTTCTCCAGCCGTTGAAGTAAAATGAGAAAAAGAATGCCAAGAAAAGGGCACTGGGTGGGGAACAGGAGTAACCACAGTATTTTCCAAGTGAAGTCAATTGGTCCGCATCTACTGAGGGGGGAAGCGCTACCAGGACAGGGACAGTATTGTCCAGGTGAAACTAAAAATGGTGGTTGAAAGACTCCTTTTTCCGGCACTTTTTTAATCTGGGGGTCATGCTGGTTGGGGGCTTCATGCTGGGCCCAAGGACAGGTATAGTTCAATGTCCAGTGAAACTAAAAATGGTGGTTGAAAGATCTTTTTCCGGCACTTTTTAATCTGCGGGTCATGCAGGTTTGGGGCTCATTCTGTGGCAGGATCGGGGTTTGTCAATGTCCAGTGAAACTAAAATGAGTGGTTTTTGAAAAACATCATTTTTCTGGCACTTTTAATCTGGGGTCATGCAGGTTTGGGGCTCAGGCTTGTGGCCAGGACCGGTATACTCAATGTCAGTTGAAACTAAAATGGTGGTTGAAAGACTCCTTTTTTCGGCACTTTTTAATCTGCGGTCATTGCAGGTTTGCGGGCTCATTCTGTGGCCCAGGACTGGGTTTGTCAATGTTCCAGTGAAACTAAATGGGGGTGAAACATCATTTTCTGGCACTTTTTTATCTGGGGTCATGCAGGTTTGGATGTCATGCTGTGGCCCGGACAGGGATAGTCTATGTCCAGTGAAACTTAAATGGTGGTTGAAAGACTCCTTTTTCCGCACTTTTATAATCTGGGTCATGCAGGTTTGGGGCTCATGCTGTGGCCCCGGACAGGTAAAGTCAATGTCCAGTGAAAAACCAAATGGTGGGTTGAAGAGATTCTTTTCCCGGCATTTTTAATCTGGGGTGTCATGCAGGTTTGGGGCTCATTGCTGTGGCCAGGACAGGTATTAGACAATGTCCAGTGAAACTAAATGGTGGTTGAAAGACTCCTTTTCCCGGGCACTTTTAATCTGGGTTCATGCAGGTTTGGGGGCTATGCTTGTGGCCCAGGACAGAGATAGTCTTGTCCAGTTTGAAACTTAAAATGGTGGTTGAAAGACTCCTTTTTCCGGCACTTTTTAAATCTGGGGGTATGCAGGTTTGGGGGCTCATGCTGCGTTCCAGGACAGGGATATTCAATGTCAGGTTCAAGTGTAAAATGATTGGTTTCAAATCATACTGCCTTCTGCTCTTTTTAATGTTGTGGTCATGCAGGTTTTAAGGGTCCATGCTTGTGTGGTGCAAGTCAGGGATTAGTGAATGGTCTGTGATTTTTTTTCTGTGGCTTTTATAACCTAAGGTTGTTGCCTAAGATGTATGCACGTTTCCATTTTGACTGTTGTGGATGTTTAATTCCAGTTCTCAGCCTGGTTTGGGTGTAAGATTGAAGGTTGTTGTTGTACTCTCCCAAGACTTTAATGGTCATCGTATCATTATCGATCCAATCGACCATCGAATATCTTGTCGGATGATGGTCGGATATCGACATCGACGATGTCGATGGGCCACGTAATTCGCTCAACATATTCATAAAACCGATGGTTAATTACAAGTTTTCTCTTGCTGTGTACCGTAAAAATACACACCATTGTAACACGCTACAAAGATGGTAGTTTTTGGCTGCTAAAATTCTCTTTGCACAATTACATACAGGGGTTAAATAAGCGTTGTTTCTGCTGTATGTGGAGACACTATATAAAGAAACCTTCTTTTTTCACCGCCAAAGAAGCATTTTGCCTTGTACAAAATTCGTATCCGAGGTTAAATTAAGCCTGTTTGTGTTTTACATTCAGTAAAATACACAGTGTTTTTTAAACGACACATAAAGTAAATTTTTCCTGGCCATTTGTGGAGCGAAATTTTTATATCCAAGGGTTACCCAAGCTTGTTATTGGGTTATTTGGAGTCAAATACAGGGTGTGTATTTATCATATAAAGATATCTTCATCAAAGAGTGTCTGTACATTTTAGAACAAACAGTATGTCAGACAGAAAAGGTGGCATGCTTTCACCTGCAAGTGGCAGTGGCACAAACATTCCTGGAGCAGGCCCAGGTCGCGCACAGCAAGGGGACGTGCAGCAGGGGTCACCCCGGTGAGGCCAGAACTGCCGGGGTATCTAGCGGGGCCGTGTGTTGTTCAGCAACCCAAAGGTTCTTTATTTGTTGACTAGGTTTTCCACCTTCCTCCCAGATGACATCTGACAACCCCAGCCAAGAGTCGGTGGGAACGTCAGACACAACCCTTTGTTGGCATGGCCCCGGGAGCGGGTCAGCGGCCTCACCCCGACCTCAACCGCCTCTGTCCCATCCCGGTTTCCCCCAGCCAGACTTACTATGTGGTCTGGGCCCCAGCGCCACCTATATTTGCTGGGGGATGAACAATTTGAGGAGGGCAGTCAGAGCTACTTGGCAGCGAAGAAAATGGGGCCAATAAACCCCTGCTTCTTGATTAGGCGGCAAAGTATAGATGTGGAGAGTGGCATGGGAGGTCATGTTGTGAGGGGTCAGCCCTTTTGCATACCAAGACCGGGATGAGGACCGCGTGACGATGAAACACAAATCGATGTGATGTTTGCGACCAGCACTTTGGGGGACGGGTGAAGCAAGGGCTTCATCAACGTCAGGAGAAGAGGGCGTCAGCTTGCGCGTCAGGCAGCGGCGCAGCCAGCAAGTGGGTTGTGTGGCGTGAGTCAGCAGGTAGCAGCAGTGTGAGGTAGGAGCCAAGCGGCCACGGGGTAGAAAACCCGCTTCGCAGGTCCAAGGGAAAATAGCGGCACAGGGGCCAGCGAGGGCAGCGGCGGGTAGTGTCACTCAGTGCGGAGCGTTGGCGTAAAATTAGCGACTTTGGCGGGTGTGGCAGTTCTTTGCTAAGACACCAGAGGAGCCGAATTTTGGGTATATGTAGAATCTGTGGGCGAAAAGTGAAGCGTGGCCAGGGAGCTAACGTTGGCACCAGGGCCTGCGTCAAACATATGCAGCGTCTCCATCCGGGGGCCCGGGGGAGAAGTGGCTCAGATTTGGTGGTCCATCCGGCCGCGTAGCAGAAAAGGCAGCGGCCAGTGGCACGCATGTCATTGCAGCCAGTCAAGGCTTTCCCCCACCTCTGCAGAAGGGAGCTGTTTCTCTTTGCCATCATCTCCCGGTCCCGATGCTCCTGTCCTCGCTACTCATGGTGCCAGCAGTTATTCAGCGAGGCGATTGAAAGAGACAACAGTATGGTCCAACCATCCTAAGGTGCAGCAGCTGACCATTCTCTGTCCAAGTTTTTGGTACTGCGTCCTCCCTTTCCAAATGGGGGACTCTGCACCATTCAGAGAATAATGGCTTGTGCCGAATCGAGAGATGGAGGGTTCCAGCCGTAATTTCTTTTCCAAAAAGGCAGTACCAGCACTTCATAAATTTTGTAGAACAGAAGGTGGGCCAGTCCTTGAGCTTATCAGTTTGTACCAAGGTGCTGGGCCGCGCGGACGTCTGGAGCTTAACTACGGTCAGGGCCAGTATATGTCCTTTACGGCCCATTGGGTGAATGTGCTTCCTGCCCAGGCACACCAACAAGTTGGACAGGGACGCCGCTTTCCTCCACGTTGTCAAACTGCGGCCCTGCGCCCAGTGTATGCCTCTTCCTCCTCCACCACCACCCCCATCTTAGCCTCCACAATTACTGATCCATTCATATCACATGTTTTGGGCACAGCGGTGTCACGCAGTTCTACACCTGGCTTCCCTCGGCGAACGAAATCACACAGGGGAGGAACTGCTCCGCGGTCATGCAGCAAGAAATCGATGTGTGGCTTTCTCCGCAGATCGGAAACATGGTGAGGGGACAATGGGGGGGAACATTGGTGTCTGCGCTGCACCGAGGAGGGATGGTCCATGTGCCTGCATGGCGCAGTGTTCAATTGGTTGTGAAAAGGTTCCTGAAGTCTTCCACGACTTCAGAAGTTTCTGAAAAGGCCAGGAAACTGTGCATGCACTTTATCCTTTTGTACAAAGGCAGGAAACCCCTCCTCGAGTTGCAGCATCTGAACAGCCCCCCCCAACACACTCTGATATGCGATGTTTCCACCTTTGGGAAATTCCAGCCTGCACATGTTGGACCGACGGGTATGAACAGAGAAAGGCCATTTCGTTTTTTTGATGACCCAGGCGGACAGGAGAACTCCCCTGTGAACTTTGATGTCAGCCAGTGGCAGCTCATGCGTGACACCTGCCATTTGTTGAGGCCATTCGAGGAGGTGAAAATTATTTGTCAGTCACCCGGACTATGGGATGGAATAACGTCATTCCACTGCTTCATGTCCTGGAACAGATGCTTTAAAATCTGTCTGGGGAGGGGGCTGGAGACGTGGCGACCCATCTCCCGGGGCCCCATGAGTCCGGGTGGGACTGAAATGGAGGAGGAGGAGGAGGACATTGGAGCAGAAGCATTGTCTGGTGAAATGAGTGGATTTTCTACCCGGGGTGAAAAGAGAGGAGGAGCAGTGGAGGAGGTAGATGGGGGTGAGGGGGACGAGGCAGATGACCCGCAAGCACCGTGGCAGTAAAAAGTGGAGATGGAGGCAGGGAGCCCTCAGAGTCACTTGTGCTGATGGCCCGCAGCATGCTGATTTGCTGGTAGTGCAGCCGAATGCTTAGCATCCGGCAGAGGGATGATTTCTGGCTCTCCCCCCTATTGGACCCTCGCTAACGGGCCCAAAAGGGGAGCCTTTTTCCCAGCTATTGAGAGGGAGGAAAAAACTCAAATTACTATGGGAAATCCCCCGTAGTCAGTTGGCCGCTCCCTATGTGCGGCATCGTCACTCTCCTGACGGTCGGGACCGGGGGTTTTCTTCAGCGCTCACGTACTACTGCCGCGGCGGGCCGTGGGAAAGGGTGGGGGGGTCGGAGCAGTACCAGCTCCATCAGCAGCAACCTAAGTCTGGAGTCACCCGCCTAGTGAGGAGGGCAGTCGCCAGCAGTAGCAGCAGGACCTCGAGAAGACCATGAACCAACAGGTGGTGGCCTACTTGGACAGCACTCTGCCACCCCGTTAGAAGATCCGCTGGACTACTGGGCAGCCAAACTGGATGTGTGGCCGCAACTTGCCGAGTTTGCAATGGAGAAACTGTCCTTGCCCGGCCAGTAGTTTTGGGCCATTTAGAGCGGATGTTCAGTGCGGCGGGGGCCATCGTTACCCAAGGAGAACCCGCTTGTCCACGGGAAATGTGGAACGACTGACCTTTGTCAAGATGAATTCAGGCGTGGATCGGCCAGGATTTCCACCACCAATGCCTTAGGCGTCAGACTACATCACCCCATGACGCCTCACCCAAACTGTGAGAATGAGTCTGGGTTCAAAACCTGCCTCAGCCACTATTCTGTTTGCCGCCACCCGCATGATTGCCACACATCTGCTGACAGTTTCTCCATCTGCCACCAACCATTTTTTCCAGGGACTGGTTATTGCCATCCACCCCCACACTTTTGTCATTGTGCCACCCTATGACCTCATGCTGCTGCTGCTGTTGCTGGTGCCGTGACATCCATACTGTGTCATTGTGACACTCTCTGACCTCATGCTGCTGCTGCTGTTGCTGGTGCCGTGACATCCACACTGTGTCATTGTGCTACTCTCTGACCTCATGCTGCTGCTGCTTTTGTTGTTGCTGCTGCAGTCACCTCCACACCGTGTCATTGTGCCACTCTCTGACCTCATGCTGTCGCTCCTGCCACTGTCACCTCCATTCTCTGTCATTGTGCCACTCTGTGGCCTACTCCTGTTTTTCATTGTGCCACTGCTGCTGCCGTGCCCTCCAAACTGTGTCATTGTGCCACTCTGTGGCCTACTCCTGTTTTTGCCACCTCCAAAATTTGTCATTGTGCCACTCTCTGACCTAATACTGCTGCTGCTTCAGTGACCTCCACGCTGTCATTGTGCCACTCTGTGGCCTTCACCTGTTTTTGCCACCTCCAGAATGTCATTGTGCCACTGTCTGACCTCATGCTGCTGCTGCCGTGCCCTCCACACTGTGTCATTGTGCCACTCTGTGGCCTATTCCTGTTTTTGCCACATCCAGAATGTCATTGTGCCACTCTCTGACCTCATGCTGCTGCTGCTGTTGCTGCTACGGTCACCTCCAAACTGTGTCATTGTGCCACTCTCTGACCTCATGCTGTTGCTCCTGCCGCCGTCACATCCACTCTCTGTCATTGTGCCAATCTGTGGCCTACTGCTGTTTTTGCCACCTCCAGAATGTCATTGTGCCACTGCCTGTCCTAATGCTGCTGCTACCGTGAACTCCACACTGTGTCATTGTGCCACTCTGTGGCCTTTCTCCCGTTTTTCCACCCCAATTTTCTTGTGGCATCTCTCTGGCCTAATGATGCTGCTGCCTGCTGGCTGCTGCGTGACCTCCTCACTGTGTCAGTGTGCCCCTCTGTGCCCTACTCCTGTTTTTTCCCCCTCCTGTATGTCATTGTTTCCCTTGTCTGACCTATGGCTCCTGCTCCGTGACCTCCCCCCTGTGTCAGTGTGCCACTCTGTGGCCTTCTCCTGTTTTGCCACTCTCAGAAAAGTCATTATGCACCCGTTGACCTCAAGGCTGCTGCTGTGGCTGCTGCCGTGCCCTCCACACTGTGTCATTGTGCCACTCTGTGGCTTCTCCTGTTTTGCCACCTCCGGAATGTCATTGTGCCACTTCTGACCTCATTTCTGCTGCTGCCGTGCCTCCACACTGTGTCTTGTTTCCACTCTGTGGCCTACTCCTTTTTTGCCCCTCCAGAATGTCATTGTGCCACTGTCTGAGCTCATGGTGGTGCTGGGTGCTGTGACCTCCACACTGTGTCATTTTGCCACTCTGTGCCTATTTTGTTTTTGCCCTCCAGAATGTCATTTTTGCCACTGTCTGACCTCATATGCTTTCTGCTTTCCGTGCCTCCAACTGTGTCATTTTGCCACTCTGTGGCTACTACTGTTTTTGCCCCCTCCCGAATTGTCATTGTGCCACTGTCTGACCTCAGGCTGCTGCTTGTTGCTGCCGTGCCTCCACACTGTTTTCATTGTGCCACTCTGGCCTACTCCTGTTTTGCCACCTCCAGAATGTCATTGTGCCATCTCCCGACCTCATGCTGCTGCTGCCGTGCCCCCCACACTGTGTCATTGTGCCATTCTGTGGCCCACTCCAGTTTTTTGCCACCTCCCGTATGTCATTGTGCCACGGTCTGACCTCATGCTGCTGCTACCGTGACCTCCAACTGGTTCATTTTGCCACTCTGTGGCCTACTCCAGTTTTTGCCACCTCCAGAATGTCATTGTGCCACTGTCTGACCTCATACTGCGGCTGTTGCTGCTATTGTGCCTCCAAAACTGTGTCATTGTGCCACTCTGTGGCCTATTCGGTTTTTGTCACCTCCAGGGAATGTCATTGGGGCCACTCTCTGCTCATGCTGTGTGGCTGCTGGCCCGTCACCTCCACACTCTGTCATGTGTTGCCACCTGAGCTCTCAGCTTGTTTTTTTCAGCTTTCGCTGCCCTGCCTTGACTTTTCAGGTACATTCCCCCTTCAGTTTTTTGGTCGTTTTGCCCTCTTAAGTGCCCAGGGGAAATTTTATGTGAAGCGTTCTAAGGTGGCGGCGTCTGTGGTGCATACTAAAAAAAACAAATTGTATGAAGGGGCCCAAAAAAAGCTCCCTCGCAAAATTTAAGGCATGGCACAAGTTTTTCGCACTCTGCGGCTTGTGCGCTGGAAAATAGTGTTTTTAACGCGATTGTCCCGAAGTAATTTCGCCGAAACGAATTTTGTGGAAAATTGAAAGCACCGAAAAAGAAACTTTTTGGAAAATTGCCCATCTCTTGTATTTCAATTTTCTAAAAATTTTTTAAAAAGTTGCATGTATTTAAAAAAAACACGGTAAAAGTGCCTTCATATCACTTCTCAGGTCAATGGTAAAAAGTACAAAAAAAGTTTGGTTGCAGATTTTTTTTTGGTAATTTCAAAAACCAAAAATGCCACAAATTTGGATTGCTGGAATCATAAAAGTCAGAATAAAGATAATATATCTTTTTATACTGAAGAAAAAACTGAAGGGGGTATAAAACAAAAAAACCCCCACAAAACAGGCTCAAGTCCTTTTTTTTTTTTTTAAAAGAGGGTGAACACACCATTGGTTTGTTCTCGGGTTTAAATTTGGGGGGACGTTTTTTGCCAGCTTATCCCTTTTGTGTCAGGTTGGGGGGGGCAGTTTTCCCCCCATGGAATGCATTTTCCGGCGCGTATAGCCGTGATAAATGCATGCCCCTTCTCTCCCGTCGCCGTATTGTGGAGTAGAGAGGGACGAAAAATCCATAGTTCCCCTTGAGAACTGTGGATTAAGAAAGAGGGGAAAAAAGTATTTCACCCGAAATTTTGCGCGTACGGTCAAATTGGGGCTAAATAAGCCCCAAAATAAGCCTGTAAAATAGTAAAAAAAGAAAAATTGCCCCCAAATTTAAAAAGTCTTCAAATTTCTAATAGAGAAAAAAAAAAAAAAGTTATGGTTTCTTGGGGGCAAGGGGGAAAAAAGAAATGTGTAGACAAACATAAAAAACCACTCACCTTGGGGTTAAGGGGACCCTATGGTCTGCCAGTTTGGTTTTCTCTAACTCTCTATTTTTATCCTTTAACGTGTTTTTGTAAAAGCAAATTAAGTTCTTTATTGAAAACTCTTGAAAGATCCTTAGGATGTGTTTCAGTTAATTTTCTTCACTTACAGTACCTAACTTTATCCTGTTTTGCTTCAAAAATCCCCTTTACGTTTACCTTAAGAAAAAGAAAAAAGGGTACTAAAAAGGTAGACAGAAATTCACAATAATCAAATACATCATAATCTTTTTTTATAAAAAATGAAGTTGACAAATTTAAGTCATTTCCATGTTTTTGTACTTTCTGGGGTCCTACACTTCCAGGCATAAATTCTGTAAACTTGACTTACTCAGAAATTTGCACCGAGATGTAAAGGAGTTCACATTTAGGCATAACAAACTTTGTTGAAATATATTTGAAAATTGACTGGAAAAAGACTTAAAAGGGTTTCGCAGCATGCTATTTCACTAAGTTGCAAGCAGTTCAACATGTACCCCAGGCTGTGGGTGGGGTTCCATGACGATAAACATATCATATCTGTGTAAGTAGTTTAGCTGAGCCATTACTCTAGAGATATTATCTATTTAGTAAACACAAGGCACATGTGCTATGAGGACTGAAAACAATGGCTTATCTGTAATTTAGTTAGAAATAAATAGTCCGGTCCATTTTTGGGGTGATTAAATGGGTCTAAGCTCTTGCCAAATCGATAACAAATTTTTTGATCAGGGAACCATAGAAACCTGTGTGCAATGTATTTAGAAAAAGTCTTCATATTAAAAACTAATCTTTGTAGTGAGAAAACCCCTTTAAGGGGGAAAATTAAATTAAAACCAAAGTTAAAAATGTGGCTCCTAGTGTTTTTGAGCTGCTTTCACCTGGTTAGATGTAACTTAGTAGAAGGAGCAGACTTACAGATTTACTATAATTTACTCCAGAAATTTGCTGTAAAGTGTAAAGAAATTATCCGTCATGCTGCAGTATTTTTTTTATTTTCGGGTTTTTACAGATCAGCTAGTCCCAAAATTTTAGAGGACATAAAAGCATGTGATTAAGAGGAAGGTTTTAAAGTTGGATGGAATGTTTTTTTTTTTTAGATTTTTTCTTTTCACACATTGACAAGCCATATCTGAATCTTTACATGCTTTTTTTTATAATTGGATGGTTGGTTTTTTAGGTAATTTTTTAAAGTTCCCCTGTGTACATTACTCTCTTAGACTTCCCCTCTGTGAGTTCGGTAGTAGAGCGTGAGGGATTGTTGATGGGCCCTTCCCCCTTTAGGTCAGAAGTGTGGGGTTATCAGCATTGCCCGGTAAAAATAATAAATCCCTACCCAGTGCAGAAAAAGATTAAACCCCTTTTTCCTTTCATGTATGGCTGGATTGCCCAATGATCTAGTAGTTAGTCTAATTTTTTATCCCTGTAAGGGAAAAAAAGAGCAATCATTTTGTAATTACCTACTATTTGTAATGAGCTATATAGAGTAAGCAAAAGTAAAGGAAAAAACAAGTTAGTTGCCTTTAAAATTGTCAAAAAACAATATTTCTAAAAAATTATTTGCATAAGATGCTGAAAAAAAAAAAATGTAAAAATTCTAAAAAAATTTTTCAGGAATATTGGGTTTTTAAAAAAATATCCTTTCTGAGAAAAAAAAATACCCTTAAAAGTGAAGCCTTTTAGGGTTTTTCCCTTTAAGACCCTTGCGTACCATACGTCAAAGGGCGTTTTTGGGGGTTAACGCACCCGGACGTAGGTAGTCTGAGGATCGCGCGAACTCTAAAGCAGGTTTGCGCGACGGCGCGGGGTGTCGCTGTATATTACGCTGAATCCCGAGCGTCGGCCGACCCGGATGCTCCGGGGGGGGGGGGGGGCGGTTAACCCCCCAAATTTTCGCGATGATGGGTGCAATAAAAGGAGACGTTGGAGGAGATCGCTCCTCCTGGTCTCTGTCGGCGGCGCAGCGCACGGTCGGGCGAAGTGTGTTGCCTCTGACAGACGCAAGAAAGGCAGAGAATGCCTTCCGGGTTGCTGTCGTCCGACGCCCCCGGGTGTGCCCCGTGGGGATGGCCCGGTGTGAATGACAGTTGTCTAGGAACAGTATAGCAACAAATATGCACTGATTCCTTTGAATGGAGATTAAAGATCTTCATTCAAAACCCCTTGGGGAAAAGTAAATAAAAATTTGAAAAAAAAAAGAAAAAAAGTAAAAAAAAGTGAAAAAAAAGTAAAAACAAAAAAACCCAAAAATAAAAAAAAAAATTGTACCGCCCCTTTCCCTTTACAACGCAAACGCCCAAAAAAGATCAAAAATAAATAAAGCCAATTTTGGTATCGCCGCGTGCGTAACGACCACCCTTAAAAATTTTCATGTTAATTAAAAACCTGTCGGTGAAGCCATAAAAAAAAACAAAAAACAAACACAGAATTAAAATTATTGTTATCCCGCGCACATAAAAAGGAAAAAAAAGCGATCAAAAAACTCCTAGAACGCCAAAGTTTGTACCGCATTAAAACGTCAGTTCATCCCGCAAAATATAAAATCCTTATACTCGGCTCTGTATACGGAAAAATAAAAAATGTATAGCATCTCAGAAGATAGCGAATGCATAAATATTGTTTTACCACACTAAAAAACTTTTCTTCTTTTGTTTTTTTAAGTGCGTCTAACACTACAAAAAACCTAATATAAATAGGGTATCGCCATAATCGTTTAGCGACCCAAAGAGTAAGCTAAAATTATCACGGGTTACTGCACAGGTGCAGCCCGCCTTGTTAAACATTAAAAATAAAAAACACTGCTAGGATTGCAGTATTTTTTCTTCACCCTGGCCTCCAAAAAAAAAATGATTTAAAAGGCGATCATAAAGGGCCCTTGTCACCACCAAAATCGTACTAATAAAAACGGTCAACTCATCTCGCAAAAAACAAGTCCTACCACAGCTCAAGCACAGTGGATAAAAATTTAATAAAGTTTATGGCTCTCAGACTTATATGGCGATGGCAAAAAACGTATTTTCCTGGTGAATTTAAAGTGTTTTTATTATTACTAAAAGCTGTAACAACATAAAAAAATATACAAATTGGTATCGGTGTGTAATCGTATTGACCTGTGAGTAAAGCTACCCATGTCATATATACCGTACAGTGACCAGCTATAAAAAATAAAAATAAATAAAACTCTACCAAGATTGCTGTATTTTTGTGTCAATACATTTTCAGGAAAAACGCTTAATAACATAAGTGAGAAATAGCATCTTATACCACCCATAATGGTACACAATAAAAAACTTCAACTCATCCACCGCAAAAAATCAAGCCCTTACACAGCTCTGCAACAACAGCCTAAAATAAAATGTTTTGCATGTCAGAATAGGGACACACATAAATCGCAATTTTTTATAGAACGTTTTTCTACTGTGTAAAGTAATAAAACAGAAAAAACTATATTAAATTCGATATCATTGTTATATTTGTACCGTTTCCCATATAAAAGTTATCACTTCATTTTCAACTTGGCACGGCGATTGCTGTTATAAAATTGAAACTCAAAAAACAAATGGGAACGACTGCGTTTTTCCTCCCATTTTCATTGGCCCAATGCTAAAAAAAAATATGGCAACTCCTGTGCATCAAAATGCACAGTCACACCCCAGAGATGAGATCCCCCCACCTTTGGGATGGGTTGTTGAATCCAAATATGGGGCGACTTCTGGAAGGTTTTGCCTGTTCTGGTACTTTGTGTGGGATTGCAAATGCGAACATGGCCCCATCCAAAATCTGCGTTCCAAAAGGCCTAAGATAGAGATCCCTCCCTTATACAGCCCTGCCATGCTCCCAAACAAGCAGTTTTACACCACATGTTGGGTATTGCCGAACTTGGAAGAAATTGCTTAACCCCCCCAAAGTTTCAGGGTTCTTTTTTCCAGGATTCCTTGTGTATATATGAAACATTTTAAGCTAAAATTGCAGTTATTGAAAAAAAATTTTTTTTCTTAATTTCACAGCCTGTATGCTAAAAAAAAATTTCTTGGATTCAATCTGTGGGGTTCTTTTATACTCAATGGTACGCCCTGGATATATTCATTAAGGGGTGTAGTGTAGGTGTTTTTCCAATATGACGGTCTTTTTAGGGGTTGTTTATTTAAGTTTTTGGCACCTTAGCGGTGTCCATCAAACCTGAAATGGCGCCTCAATAAAATCGTTATTGAAAATGATACCCAGAGTTTTGTAGGTTGCTCCTCCTATTCGGGGCTTATGGGTTGAGCCAAATAATGCACTTAGGGCCACCATATGGGATAGTCTCTAAAGAAACGGAAAAGACCTGCGGGAATTTGATTGTAGAGTTGCATTTACTAGTGCAATTTACCGTTATTCCAAGTGAATAATGGATAAACATTGAAAAATCCGCAAAAAAAAGTGAAATTTGGAAATTTCACCTCACTTTGCTTTAATTTTTTGAAATATCTGAAGGGTTAAAAATTTCCAAAAATAGGTTGAAATACGTTAAGGGGTTATTTCTCAGATGGCACATTTTATGGGGGTATTAACATGCAGGCCCCCAAAACCCACGTAGAAACTGGAGTGGCCCCTAAAAAAAAGGGAATTGAAATTTTTTTGAAAATGTGAAAAATTTACTAAATTTCAAAGCCCCTCAAATGTCGTAAAAAAAAAAAAAAAGACATTTAAAAAATGATCCCAACCTATAGGGGAATATGGTAGATGCGTTATAAACTATTTTGTGGGAATAATTATCTGTTTTGACGCAAATTTTGCAACTTTAAAAATCGCAAATTTTTCCAAAATTTTCAAAAAATTTTGATATTTTTCACAAACAAACAAGGATTGTAGGATAAAAAATGTTTTACTAACTTAAGCACAAGTGTCACGAGAAAACAATCTCTGAAAACAATGAATAGGTAAAAGTGTCAAAAAAAGTTTTCCC
This sequence comes from Phyllomedusa bahiana, assembly GCA_025379985.1. NCBI lineage: Eukaryota > Metazoa > Chordata > Amphibia > Anura > Hylidae > Phyllomedusa > Phyllomedusa bahiana. Next base: position 58,566 of record JAODAL010005079.1, read on the forward strand.
ATAAATTGAAAATGTAGATTCAAAAATAGGGCTGTGTCGGGAAGGCAAAAAGGTGGGGCCTTTGGGGGAAAAATTGATCTAGATTAGCTAAAATAGATAAATTATGTAATTTACTTTTGAGGAATTTTTCATTTACACTGATTTGTTCTGCAAACGTTAATATTAATCTTTCTAAAATAATATAAATTTGCAGACACTTGGAATATGAACGCTGCAAGATGCTTCCCTGGGGTCCCTTTCATTTTTTTCTAGTAAAATATTTACAGATCTCAGTACAGTAAGTAAAACAAAAAAGTTTAGCTTTTCTGAGTTGAATGCTCATCAAAAACACTCCTTATTAAACAAAAAGTGGCAAAGAAACCATATTCAGCGCTTGTTCATGTACATTAAAGGGGTTGTCTTGCTACAAGGATTGCTTTTCATGTTAAATATCTTTTAAAAACAAGTCACTTTGCGATTTATGTCCATTTCATGTCCTACCTTTCCAGAATCACTTTTTGTATGGGCTGCTTAGTCCTCAGGGCGCTATTAATAGACCTGGTTGTACTGCAGCCTGAAAAAAAAACCAGTAAACTTTCCTCTAAATTTTAAAATGAAAACCAAGAAAACAGTATAATCAATGTAGTGAGAAAAAACCCTTTTAAGGGAATGTGGGGAAAAATAGGCGGACGAAGGCATTTTGCATTTTTTTTTTAATGTAAAATGTGCCTGAATGTAGAAAGTGGTTTTTTTGGGGTTTCAAAAATTTGTGCCTAAAGTCACCCCTCTTCTGTGTGTTTGGTGCTTTACGAACTTAGGCGCTAAGTAAGCAAAAAAACATTATAAGGGGGAAAATAAAAAAAAAAGTCATTAAAATAAATGACAGTAAATAGAAAACATGGTACTGATCTTGTTGGGGGACACAGATCCCACAAGATTGTGGGCCCCTGATCTTTGCTGTATGTAGAACAAATTGTGAGCGCAGCAAAAATAAATGTCAAATTTAATGTAGTAAAAATTAAAAATGTAAAAATTTTAACAACATTATCAGTTTATTAGGAGATATTTTTATACTTTTGGGATATTATGAATTTTTATATAAATTTTTTATGATAAAATTTTTATTAAATTTTATATAGTTTTATAATTATCATAAATTACTTTTTATTATTGTAGAGTTATTGTTGAGAAAGAATGGACATTTTTTGCCTTAACGGCAAATCTAGCTCCACTTCGATTACTATGGCTCTGGCTGACCACATTAAAATAGGTCTGCCTGTTCGAGCAGCAATGCGCCTAGTTTTGCCGAACCACATTCAAATATGGGCTAATAAAACTTGGGGGACACGCCCCCAGAGCCCCCCAAAACGCCCCTCATGTGGGGCATTAAAAATGTTGGGTTTAGGAAAAAATGCACCTAAACATTCGTTAGGCGCATTAGCATCGTACCTTCCCTTAGGGCATTTACGCCGGAAAAAAGGGATAAAACGATCATACTTTTCCCCCAATTTTTGTAGCTAAAAGTTTGGAACACAAATGACAGATCAGTGCTTTGTGGAGAGCGACTAAGAGTAGTTGCCCGTTTTTTGCCACAGGTGGATCATTGGGAGGATGTGCCCAAAAAGCCCGGTCTTGGTGGGGGGGAGCCAATGGTTAACTGTCAGCAACACGAGGTTGCTGACAGCTGTATGTAGTATCGCTGATATCCAGCCATTATGGGTTGGCTTTCCCGAAACAGCTACAGATGGGTGGGTGGTTGTTCCCACGTTCCAGGTCCCCAGGTTCCATGTCTGGTTTTGGGCCAGTCCCTGGATGGCTATAGAAGCCTGTCTCTCCAGGTGGTCGGGGGCATGGTCTGCCACCTGAGAGTGGAGCAACAGAGGAGCTGGAGGAGAGCTCTGGCCCCCAGAGGCTATAGGGAAGCCTGGAATACAGTGAGGACACTGTGACTTTGAGGTGCTGTGCGATAGGCACAGACCTCTGGACAGAGAGGGTCTCTGTATGTAAGTGGCCAGACGGCCAAGGATTTATTTTTATGTTTTTTTTTTTTTCTGTGAACGGTGCCTCAATAAATCTGACTGAGGACAGTCTGAAATAACCCTGTGTCAGAAGATCTTTTAGCCAATACTGTTCTACCAAGGACAGAGATCCTAAAGCAAGATCGGGAAGTTCTACCTCAGGACGGGATGTCAATAGTAGAGGCGTCACATGGGTGAGGTTATGCGAAGAGGCAAGAAGATTGGCCAGTCATGCAGGACAGAGGGTCTACTATTGTGATATGAGACTAGGTGAAACAGCACCATCTCGAGTACAGAGGGTGGTGTGGGCGTGGCCTTGTGGGTTTAAAGTGGACTGTGCACTGTCGAAGGGTTAAAAAGACTGTGAAGTCTGGGAACCTGGGAACCAAGGGTGCATCTGGGAAGGCTGAGACACACCTGCATACAGACTGTGATAACGGCGCGATTACTCCCGCCCCTCCTGTATCAGAAGTACCCAGTACAAGAGATTGTGGCTGCCTGGAGCATTTGTTTTGACCATGGGAGAGCTTATCAAGTTTTTTGAGTGGGCAATTGCCCTGATGACTGAAGACATGGCAAAACTCCCACCTAAATTAGAGCACCCTCAGCCGGTGCTGCAGCTATCAGTTCATATATGGAGGACATACAAGAAAGGAAGGCACAACAGCTCCTTGGAGGGTCGGTGAAAAAGGCTGGTGCTAAAAGGCTGGAGCAGCTGTCCAAGAATACGTCAAAGCCAGATGTTCCTCACAAGTAGTGTTGAGCGATTGCGTTGGCTATCGAGATCGATCGATAGTCGATAGTCGGCCGCTATCGATAAGGTTTTTCGATAGTGAGCATCGATTATGCGCGATGGACCAGTTTAAAAGGTCTAAGGGAGAGCATCAACACCTTCTTATTACACCCAAACAAGGATGGAGACGCTGAGAAATTAACATCCAATACAGTCAAATGGATACGTGTACATCTTAGGCAAACACACTTAGGTTATAAAAAAAGTCAAAGAAAAAAAAGTCAACGACCATTTACTATCCCTGTGCTTGTACCACAGCCTGATCTAAACCTGCTTCACCCAGCAAATTAAAAAGTGACAGAAGGCAGTATGATTTTGAACCATCATGTTACTTGAACTGGAATTGAATTCCTGTCCTGGAACGCAGAATGAGCCCAAACTGCATGACCACACATTTAAAAAGTGCTGGAAAAAGGAGTCTTTACAACAACCATTTTAGTTTCAACTGGACATTGACTTTAGTGTCCTGGGACACAGCATGAGCCCCATACATGCATGACCCACACATTTAAAAGTGCCGGAAAAAGAGTCTTTCAACCACCAATTGTAGTTTCACGGACATTGGACAATACCTGTCCTGGGCCACAGCATGAGCCCCAAACCTGCATGACCCCCACATTTAAAAGTGCCGGAAAAAGGAGTCTTTCTAGTACCATTTTTGTTTCACTGGTCATTGACTTTACCTGTCCTGGGCCACAGCATGAGCCCCCAAACCTGCATGACCCCCACATTAATATGTGCCGGAAAAAGGAGTCTCTTCAACCACCATTTTAGTTGAACTGGACATTGACTATACCTGTCCTGGCCCAGGAACTGAGCCCCAAATACATGCCATGACCACCAAATTAAAAAGTGCCGGGAAAAGGAAGTCTTTCAACCACCATTTAGTTTCACTGGAACTTGACTATCCTTGATCCTGGGGCCACAGCATGTGCCCAACCTGCCTGACCCCACATGTTTTAAAAGAGTGCCGGAAAGAAGGAGTCTGTTAACCACCTATATTTTAGTTTCAACTGGGACATTTGACTTACCTGTTTTTTTTCCCTGGGCCACAGCTACTGAGCCCCAAACCTGCATGACCACCACATTTAAAAAGTGCCGGAAAAAAGGTGTGTCTTATTCATACCACCATTTTAGTTTCACTGGACATTGACTATACCTGTCCTGGGCCACAGGCATGAGCCCTAACCTGCATGGACCCCCACATTTAAAAAGTGACGGAAAAGGGAGTCTTTCATACACCCAATTTTAGTTGACTGGACATTGATATACCTGGTCTGGGCAACTGCAGTGAGCCCCCAAACCTGCATGACACCCACATTTAAAAGTGCCGAAAAAAGGAGTCTTTCAACCACCATTTTAGTTTCACTGGACATTGACTATACCTGTCCCGGGCCAACAGCATGAGCCCCAAAAACATGCATGACCCCTCACTTTCAAAAGTGCCGGAGCGGATAAAAAGGAGTCTTTCAACCCACATTTTAGTTCAATGGACATTTGACTATAACCTGTACTTGGCCACAGCATGAGCCCCAAACCTGCATGCCCCCACATGTTAAAGAAGTGCATCGGAAAAGAGAAGGAGATTCTTTGCAACCCGGCGCCAATTTTAGTTGAACTGGACATTGACTATACCTGTCGACTTGGCCACAGCTGAGCCCATTCCTGCATGACCCCAACATTTAAAAAAGTCCCGGAAAAAAGGAGTCTTTCAACCACCAGTTTTAGTTTCACTGGTATTGGGCGATAACTGTATGGGCCACTGATGAGCCCACAAACCTGCATGACCCCAATTTAAAATGTGCCGGAAAAGGAGTCTTTCATGAGCACCATTTCTAGTTGAACTGGCCATTGTCTAACCTGTCCTGGGCCACAGCATGAGCCCCTCAAACCGCATGACCCACCACATTTTAAAAAAAGTGCCGGAAAAAAGGAGTCTTTCAAACACATTTTAGTTGAACTGGACATTGACGTATACTGTCTGGCCACAGCATGACCAGGCCGGAGACAGTGGGTGCGATTGAAAGCCAAGGCTGGCGTCCGTCATATATTAACACGCAGGGTTAAAATGCCAGATGACGCGAGCAACGAGAAACTTGTCGTGCTGAAGCAGAGATGGGAAGTGTGCGAGACTCCCAGCCTTCCTCAGTACAAGGTCAATACCTGGGTAGCGCGTGCCCCTCCGTATGAGGGTGGACCAATTGAGCTTCACTTGGAAATATGGTTGGTAACGTCTGTTACACCCAGTGCCATTTATCTTGCATTCCTTTTTCTCAGTTTCTCAACGTTGCTGGAGGATTGGTCTCTGACTTTGTTCTCTGTCCGTGCTTCCATATCCGATGTCCTTGAGATAACCTACTTGGTCAAGTTTTCCATGACTCCCTTGTACAATTCAGAGGATTTTCTGTTAACAGCTATTTTTTTCGTAGTTTTCTTATAGCGATGGTTTTTGTTGTTCCTCTTTCAATTTATAAGTAAATAATCATTCGCTTTTTTTATTTATATAGATTTAGTACTGGTATTGTTAATGGAATACACACCATGTCTCTGTTGTTTCTCATTTTTTCATTTGTATTAGATGTGGGTTGTCGCTTCTAACTAGATCATTAGTATGGGTAGAGTTTGACATTAAGCTATGTTGATAAAGATCCTTGCATAAACATAGTTAATTTGCAATATGTTGTCCTATTACGGTGTCCTAGACCTATTCCTGTGTTTCGTGTACTTCAGGCATCCAGCACCCTTGATGTCTCACTCTTGACAATCTTGTGAAGTAACTGATTTATTGTTCTTGTATTATGTTTAGAAGTAATACTAACTGTTTTTTAAGAATAGGGGGCCAAACTTACTCCCTGTAAGAATAGCTGGCATGGTCAATGCAATAATGCCCGCCGCAAAAGAGTTGTGCAAGTGCGCATAGACTCCTTATTTAGCTCAGAAAAGCGGTGGGTTTTCTGTACTAAGATTGTGAAGTAGAACAATTTATGCTTGTACAGGTAGAAAGATATATATCAATCTGTTTTTATTATGATGGGGTGAAATTTATGGAAAGATTTCTCTGTTGTGCTAGTAGATTGCTTGTGACTAATTTCAAAGGTGCATGACCAAAAAAGATTAACTTAAAAATGACTTCTGCAGAGGCTCAACTGATTTGAGTAGAAATATTGCAGGTTAGTGAGGGAGAAGTATTGGACTCGCGAAATACTCATCTTAAGAGGTGCTACAGACGCGCATTTTTCTCAGTTTAATTTTAAGGACCTATGATTTATTGCTGTTTCTAACAGCTACGATGACCCCAAAAAAATTTACTAGTAAAATATGACTTCTTAGCCGATATTAGAAAAATTTGTGAGGGAGAAGGCCATTAGAAGCACATTTCTGTTCCAAAGGCCAAATCTATAGCTGTGATTATCTCAGCAACATTGACCGCAAAAAATTATATTGAATATGACTTCTTCGCACGCACTGATTAAATTTGTGAAGGGAAGAAATGCCGCCTTTAGAAGCCACAATTTCTGTTCCAAAGGACCTTGTAAATGTAAGTAGCGAATATCCTCACAGCTAACATGACCCCCTCTAAAAGAAAGATTGAGGTAAATATATGAGCTTCTCAGACCACTTTTAGAAACAATCTTCGTTGAGGGTCAGAGAATGCGCAACTTGTAGAGAGTCACATTTCTCTTGTGTTCCAAGAAAAGGACCTATGATTATTGCTGTTATCTCATAAAGCCTCACCAACTGATCCTCTCAAATCCTCATTAAGGGACAATGTGCTCGAAAATTCTTCTTAAGATAAAGATTGAGTTAAATTGGGATTAACCCGGTGTGTTGTCATGAACACCATATGCTGTCTTTTGCTACAAAGTCTCTCTCGAAGCAAAAACCAATGCAAAAATAGTAAATACTTCTCTGTTCGGGGAGAAGAGACTAAAAAATTGTCGCTGTAAGTGAAATGATCATTTAAAAAAATGACGTTTCAAGAGGACCAATTTTCTGTTTGGAAAAGGATATGTGAGAGTAGAATGGCAACTAATCGGTGACCATCGTCAATTGGGGACACAACAGTACATCAGAGATCGCATGCGTGATTCATGCTTGTTGAAAGGTCCAACGATCCACATTACCATCTGTGGAAAAGCCGGATGTACCGTTTGGTCTGTAGATGACTACTCACGATGTGCTGTCACGGGTCGCTTGCTCAGTATATGGGACATGGCATTGCTGGATAGAGGTCACGGACTCATACGAACTTCTGAATATTTGGCGTGTAGGAGCCAGCTCGGGCCATTCGTCCATTTTTGGGATACCCAGAAGTCTATTTGGGTCCGGAACACATGCAAAAAGACTCGGTGTGGAGGACCGCAGATAGCGTGCGATGACTGTTAAGCTGATCTCTGTGTGTTGGATGTGTGCCTAGCATTTCATGCGTCGGTGAGGTGTAAAAAAGATTTCCAGAGGTCACCCATTAGTCTTCTTCCACCTTGCCTGCTGCGGCCGCTACGCCTACTTGGCACTCTACTGCTGTCACATGCTGATGTTGTTCCACGTGACATTTGGGGAACGTGAAGCAGACGCAACGATGTCTCCAGTGTCAATAGGAAAGGTCTCCATTTCCTGCATTTTACTCTCTATTTGGGTGGGTTGAAGGAAAGTGATGAATTTTGTTTGAGTTACCGGGGATCCAGGAGGGTGGCACCCGAGTAAAACTGTTGTTCATTTGATGGCCTTAAAGCGTAGGATGCTCATGTTGGAAGGTAAATATTAATAGGAAGACATCCTCTATTCATAACTCGCACCAAGAGATGGTTTAAGAACATCTGGGTCGATGGGCACTAGCACAAGTAACTTAACTTCTTCTCAATCTTCCTCCTACGCATCTCGTTTATTAGTGTATAGAAGGTATTATGCGCCAACCTCTTTCCAAGGCAGGGACGTCGGTAACTATCGAGTGTTCTAGGTAATACGCTCCTCTCACTACCTCCCGCTTGCCCGAACCTGCACAGCTTCCAACCAGCCCTGACTTGCTGAGAATTTATATTCCACACTTATATCAGAAATCTTTTTACCACGCAATCTTCACAATCTATTTCACCCCTATAGAATACTGATATGTTATAGCTATTTGTAATGTGTGTGATGTGTTTAGAGTTTGTTATAGATTAGTGTTATTAGTGTGTTGTACGACTCATGATACTCTCTTTTTAACTCTGGTTATTTTTTATTAAGCGCGCATTTGATGTAGATCGCTTATGAGTATAGAGATGTACAGCAATGTGTTCTATGGTTGTACCACGCTGCTCCTCCCTGACACATATATCTTTATGTTTTTACCTCTCTCTCTTTTCGCGCGCACGCCACGCTGCTCCTGTGTGTTGCGCTTTCGATAATGTTCTCGTCGGAGATTGTCTAGTTCTCTATGCTAAACCAGATATCGAATCATACATCATTTTGTGTATATGCCATCGCGAGAACAAAGAGGAAGCATTGTAGCCTAGATAACTGACCATTTTGGTGGCCTTGCTTACTCACTCTCAAAGTAGATAGGTGGTGTGTGGTATAGTCTTAGTGTGTAGATTAGAGTTCCTCGTATAGAGAGTGGATATATAATTTTGTTTCAGATTTACTACCTACACGGAAGTTCAACACCCCTCTCTTGTTGTTTGATATATTTATATAGAGTACGCGGTGTCGCAACGCTCGCTCACTCTAGTCTACAGAGATAGAGAGGACCACTCGCGCATCTATGGCAAGAGAGATAGCTGTGGTAGTAGTTCACAGAGAGAGATAGGGCTCTTCCGGTGTTGTGTGTGTGAAGCGAGTGCGTTTGCAGCTGCGACGCACAACAAAGATAGCTGCGCTCGCACTCGGGGTGTGGAGGGTGGAATTGCCAGGTGTTGCCACGTCAACAATTGAGACGGTTGGACGGGGAGGCCCGAGCTGACGCTGCAACGAGGCCGGCGGGAACGACGCAGGGTGCGAACGGGCGGAAAGTGCGAACTCAGGACCCTCGAGCATTCTTTCAGCAGGCAGTCTACAGACCCGGGTAGCTCTTTAGAAAATTTATGGGACGACAAGGTTCTGACATGTGCCAGGCAAGGATGTGCTCAGCACTACCGATCTTAAGGGTCGGCCGCAGATTTCGCCCGTTATCGCACACCACCTGTGGCACGAAGGTTCTTGTCACCCAGCCAGCGCTGCGGTCTCGTTGCTTGGACGTCCACAGCTCCTGACCTGTGTGTGGATGGTCTCCAAGGCAAGAATTAATTTCAACACTGGCCTGGTGTCTTGGGCACGTGTTGCCACCAGAGGACCTGTGGGAAAAGAAGCCCTGCACCATCCCTGCGGTTTTGAAGAGCGTGCACACGAGCCTGAGAGCCACCGGTCCACACCCTGAGACATCCACCAGCTCACCCGTGAGCTGTCACAGAGATATAGCGGCCTTGGGGCCGTGCTTACTAGTCCATGTGTCGGTGGTGAGATGGACTTTTCCCGGACTACAGATGGCAGGAAAACGCCGCTTGATATTTTAGATGACGCGTGGCTGGAGGGCAGGGACGGCTTTTCGGGCAAAGAAATGCCTGCTCGGCATCTGGTATTGGGGGGCAAGCTGAGGGACATGACGTTTCGGAAAACCACATCTGTGTCCACCAGACGGAAAGGCAATCACTTTCCAAGGCCAAAAGCCTGGCAATGCGACATGTCAGCTTTTGGCTTTGGGATGGGTTTGGGTTAATAGTGTTTCTTTGCTCCCAAACCTGGAAGACAGTAAGCTCGGCTGCATAGACGTGGGCCGCTGTGACGGCGTGCAGGTCGTTCAAACTGGCGGAAGGGAGAAGGGTAGGATGGGTCTCTGGTGTGGTGCTGGTGGTGACTCGGGGCGCGGTGGAGGCTGAGCGGAGGCTGATCCCGATAATGACTCTGAGAGACAGGGCAGCTGGGAAAAAAAAAACAACGGCATTGGTGGTGGCGGAGGAGGGGAGCCGGAGACAGAGGGGCTGTGACAGTGGTTGGAGGCCCGAGTCGGTCTGGCCCTTTTTTGGCCAAGTGTTCCCTCCATTTCAACTCATGCAATCGCTGCATTTGACTAGACATGTTGGTTGGTGGTTAACCACTTAGGTTCTTGCCTCATACTTATGCGTTTACGGCAAGGGCTGCATATGACATCGCTGGTGAATCAGAGGCTTGCTCAAAGAAGGCCAGGCTTGAGAGGTCCTGTACCTTTTATTACTGGCGATAAGCTATTGCTTGTTTTTTCGCTGAACTTTTCTTGCTAAATGTATATCATCATGACATCTGCGACCGTTCCTCTCCCTTTTTTTTTCTGGGACCCTAATAGACACAACCCACTACCAACCTTCCTCTTCCACTTTAATATCGCTGTAATAAAATGTGCCAAAAGACAAGATGGATCCGCCAATTTCGTTCATCATCATCATCAAAACAGGTGGACTTGGTCGTCATCAAACAGCAACCATATCAGCAAGCTTCTACAATCAATTTTCATTCAATGCTATGCTACCTCCTTTTAAAATATCCTCTATACCTTCATCCAACAACCTCTTCAGAATTCATCATTAACTTTTCTTTCATATCATATAAATCAACCATATTTCCAAATAAACATATAACAAACCATTCATACCCCCAACCTCATTTCGCACGTTACATAACTCTGCGAGTACTCATCGCAATAGAGAAGAAATTGTTAATCTCACTCTCCCACATTTGTTGTGATTAAAACTACAACCTACTATTGTAACCCTATTTTTTCGCTCTGTTCACATCGTCTGATACCTGCACTGTGCCCTGTATCTAAATTCATGTACTCGCTCCGTAACATACTCTCATTCAAATTCACAACTACTGACACAATCAGATGCAACAGCAGAGAGAGAGAGTGACAGAGACACCATGCCAACCTTACTTTGTTCGCAAACTGTACTTTTCTGTATGATGTGTATACTAACACACACCTTTACGTTAAACAACGTAGTTCATATTGTGAATGTATATACACGTGTCATAGTGTGTAACATAGCTCCTCTTTTTACAACCACCCAATCTCTGCCTTCCGTAGAGAACCTTCTCAAGTGCCGCTAATGTGAACACAGTCGTGATCCCTGCTCGTATGTCCACAATCCACTGACATAGCACACGTTAAGCCTCCCTACAGAGGAACTGTCTATCCACCGCAATTATCGACTCCTCACCTACATCATAAGCTTGCCAGATGTGACTCCAATGTAATAGACTCATAAGCTGAACCATCTGTTATCTTGTACTCACACACCTAGCGCTCGTGCACTAATACTCTGCACGTCTCCACATAATCCCCACCTGCTCTATATATACCATGCTGTCACACCAATACCATACCCTTTACAAAATGCCCTAGTGTATCATTAAAAAACAACCAATTTTCACACACCCCTTTTCTCTCTATAACCCCTTACCCTCCCTGACCATATCTATATTGTCCAAGATCACTAGAGTATCAAAGAACTCGCGCTGGTTTAGGTGCAAGACAGTCCTCACTATGAATTATAGTAGTGCATATAACGCTCCTAATATCTCTCACTCTCTAAACCTCACGTACAAGCAACATATGTCATAACGTCTCCTGCTCTCTGTCTGTCTGACTACATACAGTATAACCAAGTTCGTCTACTGTATTTCTCAGAAGACAACCTCTACTATGTATCACTCATAATGAACCTCTCCATCATCTTCATCACACTCACTTGTGAACCGCCAGACACCCGCGTTCGCTCGCTGCCATGCCTCTGTTTAAATCTCAACTATGATCACATGATTTGCTCTGTTTGTGTGACAGATCTATCATGAGCTACTGACCTCCATCATATATGCACCTAATAAAAACCACACCTCCATAGCCTATCCATTTGTATGTTCTGCCTCTAACTGTCATGTACTGACTTAAAATTGACTGTGTATCATACTCTAAATTCACTCCCCTCACACACCTAACGCTCAGTAGTTGTATATACCCCACTCGCTCGCGCACGTGCTCTACCCTGCCCTACCTGAACGTGATATCTGTTATGCTCTCTCTTGTCATTAGCTCTCTTATCCTGTTTTTACCCAATGCAACGTGATCATCCATCTAGCTCCTGTATCGCATCTAATTTTGTGACTGTCAACCATCTTGAACCCTCGCGCTAGGTCGTCTCTCCATCTATATCCTCCTGTCTGCTCTTTCAGCGTATCCACACTGCTGTTTGTCCACGTCCCCCTCTATGTGTGCCACTCTCTCCGAACTACCAGTGTCGCTAAATTGTTGTGAATCTTCTAAACCATACATAAAATAAAGAACCCCAAACAAATCCCCATATTATACAAACTCCAATTCATAAAAAATCAACTAATCATATTACCAATATATCTCTGTTGTGTACCAAGGTGCCCCCCGTCATAGCACTAGATTCACACTCATACAAATTCACCCTCATAAACATATCCCTGATATAAGTCATCCGCTCCCACCTCCATTTACCTACCGCTCCTCCTCCAGATTAATAGAGTAGACATAAACTTCTCCACAGTTACTAATGACAGCGTGCTCTTCTTCACACTGACAACACTGTGTCCATCTGTCTGAACGATTATTCTGATACCACCTTGATCTGTAGTATCTGTCGCCAACGTGAAAGCCTACCGTCAAAACTAATCATCATCTACAAACGTGACATCTGACGTTCCCGCGCGCCATCACTTGCTAAGTCCAACTTCTAGCCATAATGAACACCATAGTCACCCAAGTAGATACTTCAGTATGTTGCCTAATGTGTCGCACTCACAATTGACCGCCCATCACAACATACTTGTCGATGATCTTCATAGATCTACTAGTGTCTACTAATCACAAGAGTCATCAAGATAATACCTGCATCCCTTAGTTGTATAATTACATCGTCCAAAGAGATGCACTCGTCCATAACTCACAATCGTAGTCCTCCAAACATCTATTAAATAGATCGTCACTCATGAATCTATCTCAGCAAAATATATGTGTCTACTACACATTCATCTTGTGTGCCCACGAGTTTATATAAGTCGACCCTCCAATACACAGAGACACCCTCATCCTCATAACTATTACCACGTTACATAATTGCAATCTCTCAAATGCTGAAGCAACTCTGTTGACCTATAGACTATCAATAATCTACTCATCGCTCTCTTCTCTCTCTCGTCACTCTCTCACACTCCTTCACTCTAAGTCATGTTCGATCATGCCTCACCCCTAACCCCTCAGTAGATCGCCATAAAAGACCCGTCAAACAGACCTCCACATGTTTTCTAAAGACGACACTACTGTTTTTCTAGTCTCTAAACTATAAGTGCACTAACCCGAAGATGTGAATACGTGATGTGTACCTCCTCCGTGACATAACACTCCAAGTCTTCGAGTAGTAGTATCTACTCTTTAGTCTATTCACTCTGTTATAATCCAGTGAATACGTCACTTACACTCGCCCCACTCAATGTCATAGAACTACACCCATGAGATCAAGACAAGGTATACGATGTTTCAGAGACCTCACCAATGTCATCTCACGCATCTGCTTCTGCTACCACCTATGTCAGATATGTATTCTCCAGACAGTAGAGTGACTCAGCAACGACTCTAGTACAGTCTATAGAAATAATAAAATCAGTCGCCCAAGTCTCACCCTCTCTCACACCCGCCCACCCGTATGTATGTGTGTTACTCATATCCAATTCTATATCCACTTATGCTCGTGTAAGTGCAACACACCATAACTATCACACACGAGAGTGCCATACTCTGAAACTGTGTGTTTCTTTAGACAAATCCCATGCACAGTGCTATAATCCCATCCCCTCGCCTAATCAGAACTTGTGTGTCTAATAAACCCATAACCAATAGTTCAATCTAATGCAGGTAAGAGAAATGTGCGAGTCGCTTACATCCCAACCATCTCATTGTGTCGCTCTACCTGACACCTCAAGATTAACTTCTTCTCCTGTCTACAGTTCATTCTCGAATTCTTCGCATATCTCAATACCATGTGTGTGCCGTACTCTCAAATCAACTAAACCACCTCTATTACCCACACGCTCAATATGACACAGTTGACTCTCCACTAGTCCTCTTTGATGCTATCATATGCAAAGTGGCCCGTATCACCATAGTCTGCATGTGATTGTCCACTTTCTTCCATGTGTTCTCATATATAGATATATGGTCTCCTCTAGTGTTGCCGCACTGTATCCCTTGATGTTCATACAGATCGTCTCAGTGTCTAGATGTCCTCGGTAACACTTTATACGCTCCTAACACTAGACTCCATTTCCACACTAGACAGACTCATGTGTCCTCCGCCCACACTTGTATCTCTTCTGTGCACTCGCCTATCACTCCTCCCAAAAACCAGTTCGTGCGCCAACGATCCCACCTCAATATTGTGCACACGCGTGAGACCTGATCTGTCTGTCTCATTCCTCTATTAAAGTGTAAAATCCAAGATAGACACTATGATAGGTATCCACTATTACACCATCATCCTCTCGACCACTCGCTTGGCAAAACATATATCACACACTACTCGCGTGTGTAGTGTAGTCACTCCACTCACTCTCTCACGCTAGTTTCACAACTGCTCCAGACTCCGTGTAACTATAATGCACGCTGCATCACATCTTGTGTGTCCATCTCAACGCCTATCTCTACTCCTATATGTACCACTCACGACAGTGTGTGTCTCTTACACTAAATCCATCCCATCCTGAATCTCCTAGCCTAATTATCTGTCCACACTAGAACCTAGTATTGAGCTCCATATACAGACTGTCCTATGCCCTCTCCAACTGATAATCCATAAAGAGACTCCCCCACTATAGCTAATGTATCTACCACACACCGCGCTAATGCTTGTGTGGTGTGACGTTACATCACCTGGCCTCATTCAACTATCTATCGCTCTCTATTAAACACATATTCATATGTATATATATCAGTGTACAACTCATAGAATCACGATGCTACCTGTCGATCTCTCTCAACCTATCGCTCTCACTGACCCCCACACTGTACCACTCGAGAATCACACACCATACACCTCGTACACTAGATCATGATAGTTCATCACAGCCACATAGATGTCTCCTGTGTCTCTCCACTTGCTCTCTACTACACCGCCCTCCGCCTAACAGCATCAATACGTACTTGTGTAGTCCAACTCTCCACATACTGTATCTCCGTGATAGCTCCACCCTAACCTTGTCATATCTCACCTTGTCTCTCGATGCATACACCAATAATAGTGTCCACACACTATTCTAAAACACAGATGTTCATCACCACTCATCAGAGATAACACACGAGTTATCAAACGCCTCACGCCTTACTCTATGACTTCATAATGTGTGTCCACCCATGTTACTCTAACAGTCCAATAGACTTCATATAAGTTGTGCCTGAGTGACTTCCCGCCTATGAGAATCGCCACACACCTCTGTACCTAACTATAGATCTCTGCTATGTTCTCACGCGCGCGTGTTTCAAAACATCATGCACATCTATCCCTATATCTGCGTCCACTCCACACATCCCATCTAACACTCTGATCCTGCCATCGCAGAGTATGGTAATTAGTACTCTGCTGATGACAACCTACTCTATACGCACTCCATGTACAGTCGTGTCGCCTCCTGTTTACTCGTCGTGTCGTCTCTCTACAAGAAACTACTGACAAGCACTAATGAACCCCCACTCCTCCTATTCTCACCCACTCTCTCTCGCTCCTCGTCACTCAAAATAGAGATCATCTATCACAACCCTCCTATTAATACAACTCAACTCCCCCACGTCCACACACTATCGCCAAACTCCAGCTTCTACTCCTCCCTCACACCGTGAATACTTATCACATGTGTGTAACGATACAACCATCTTACTCTCATCGCACACTCGCAGCCGCTCTCACACCATGGCACACTACTGTCTCCCCTCTATTCATAGTGACACAATGTCGTATTCTCTATACATCCTTCACTATCAACTCACCAGTGCACTACCTGTCTGTCTCAGTCACATGCCACCCATATCACCACATGACATCCATCAGCAGCCACTTATAGAGTCTAGACCTGTAGACCAGCTGCCTCTAGCAGAATGCACCGTGCAAATGTGACTTGTATCCGCGTAATATTATGTGATCAGAGCCATACAAGTCTAGAAGAATAGTATCCAGACACAATAGATGTGTGTTCCTGATGACGCTAATATTCTATGTCACGCGATATAACCATCTGTCTATCGCATCAGAACCACTAACATATTCTCAAGGTATCCTATCCCAGTACACATCAATATCAATGTCCATCTACTGTTTGTATAGACCTAGTACACTACTCGCTAAAATAGATGTTCCGCTTGTACTCGAGCCGAGAGTGTCTCATGTGCCGTAAGATCAATCAAATGCTAGCGCTAAATATGTACCCTCTCTGGCCACGCGCTCCTTAGCAGATTAGTGTCATCTAGTCCTCAAGATGTCCAAAAGAAGATTCCTTATATGATCTGCTCAAATGTAATTGAGCGCATTCGACACTCGTTATCTGAGCTCTGTCGCGCTCCTCTGAGAGATATTCTTTTGCGTCTCCTAGCGAGAGATTTTGCTCAGTAGTCTCGTGTGGTGTCGGCTATTTTGTCACCGCAACCGACCACAGTTCGTGTCTCTCGTGGTTAGATGATATTTGTGTTCGCTGAGTTGCCTCACGTTTGAATGTCTCTCAGATGATCGACTCATAGTTTTCTGTGAAATAGTATGCCACCTAGATGTTGAAGTATGTAGTAGTCTCCGGAGTTCGTCCTACAGAAGTTCTCGTCTGTCCTAAGAGTTCCGCGTATCAGAGCTGTATGATCGATAGTCGTCCGTGCACAGTAACTCTGCCCATATCTGACTCGCTCCTTCGTACTGTGTCTGTTAGCCCTGTGAGTCTAATGGCTAGTGTCTTGTTGTGACTGTACAGATGGTCGAGAGCTGTGCTCAGGTATGCAAGAGACGTCCTGGTGTCTATCTATAATGATGTCGACAACTGAGTATGTGAATGTCGTCTGTCTCCATGTCGCGCACACGCTAATTGATATTTAATGTGATATTGATGAAGTGTGTTGATCTCTCCTTCTAAGCGGCTTATATCGGTAAGAATGATCAGCATCAGCTAGGTCGCCGTAGAGATATAGACGTGAGAGCACGTCATTGCTGTCACTGCAGGGTGTGTTGCGATATTGGGCGCAGGTGTGCATCTGGTCTGGGGACACTGTAGATTGACGCAATCCAGATGCTAGCACCTTGTGATGATCAAGCAGCTAGAGGTGGTGCAGCTATTGCCGTAGTGTAGAGCAGCTCTAGTGCCCCTGGAGGTCATAGGGGGGAGCAGCCAAGTAGCACAGGTGACGTGTGCCTTATGGCGGATGACAATCTGGAGAAATGTGCACCCTACAGGCTCAGGTGTAAGCAATGCGGTTGCCCATAGCAAAATGTTATCTTCTGCTCCTCATGCTGTAAAAACGTATGAGTGTCCATGCCCTGAAGCTGTGTGGGAAGTGTCTGGAGTCCAGTTCATAAATGTGTCTACCAGTTACCACAGCGCACTGTGTGTACCTGATGGTAGCCTGCAAGTTGCAGGTAATCCATGCCCAGTGATTGATAGCCACCAGTTCTGTTTGACTGCTGTTGGTCCCAGAGAGGAGCCTTCCTGTTTCAGTGTGTGGCCTGGAAGGGAACAGACTCACAATCCTGGGGATTGTTTGCTCTCCTTACAATGTGTCCAGAACCCTAGGGTGGTGATGCCTCTGAATGGGGCCCCTCAGAAAAGGATAAAGATCGTTGTTAAAGAAAACGTGTGTGAGGCAGTTCTTGTCAGCCTGAGCAGTGTTTTGTAAAGGAGACCCGATTGACCTTAGGGGTGAAGAGAGGGTCAGCTGTGACCGTAGTCCCCCGGGATACTGTTCCAGTGTTCTATTTTTCCCGAGCTGTTACTGCATGGTCACAAAGACAGCAGTGATGGGAAGGGGGAAAAGCTGCTGACCCCACGGGGGGGGTGTATGCTTGAACCCATGAAGGAGGTGGGGGGTTTGAATCCTCAAGGGGAAAAAGAGGTATTGGTTCTGAGTCATTTTAATCTTTTTTTTTTTTTGGCGATGGAGGAAAATACTTAAAGTTTCAAAGAGTTTTAGGTCCTGTGGTTTGTGGGGGGACCTCCTGGGGGTCCCAGGTGGCCAGTGTCCGCTGACCTACTGGTGTTAAAGAAAGGTTGCTGTCCTTTTTCTAAATGTGTCCGCCCATTGCCTCCAGCTATTGTGTGAATTTGATGTTGAGAAAAGATGTAGGAGTATCCCAGATAGAACGGGAGGTTCCCCCTTAGAGTGGAAAAAAAGGGGTAAAAAGAAACATCTCGACCCAATCAATTTGTCTAGAAAGCCTATTTTAAAGTGGAACGGGGGAAAACCCCTCTGCAGGGGAGGTGCCAGGTAAGGTATCATGGCAGAAAAAAATGTCTTTTTAGGGTTGCCAATGGTGATGCTGAAACCATTAGCATGCTTCTGATTGTGGTGAGGTTTGTATTGCAGAATATGCATTGTTTGCCCCTGTTGCAATATACAGAAAAGCCCCCAAAGTGGTCACAAAAGTCAAATACCGGGGCAGGCTGAAAAGCCATGTGATTGCCAGCGCCCCCTTACTCTTCAAGGAGTGCATGGAAAGGAAAAAAACAGACGGTGAATGTGGTCTTCGCTGCTGTGAGTCAGGTGTAGGGGGACGGTAGTACCAGAAATTTAAAAAAGCCCCCCAGTAAGAGGGTGAGAAAACCCGGGGTTCCCCTAGATGTGTAAAACCCCAAAAACCCTGTGATCATTGACCAGAGGTTTGGGTTTGGCCAGTTTGTCTTGGTCCAAAAATGGGTGCTTTCCAAAAAAAAGAGGGGGTAAGTGCCCCAAAAAAAGCAGGAGAATTACGACCAGGGAATTGGGCATTGGAAGTTTGGTCGCATTGTTTTTTTCCTGAGGAACACAGAGGTGATTTTTGGGTTGGTGACCCCCAGTGGCCTGGGGATAGAGACCCCTGAGAATGTGTGTCCTTCAGCTTCGGGTAAACAGTAGGTTGCGGGGAAAAACCCCAAAAAAATTTTTTCTTCTTATGCGAGCCCAAAAGATGTCAAAATCTCCCCAGGGGGGCCACAATCCCAAGATGGCGGTGTTTTGGAATCTACAAGGTTTGATAGCGCTGGTAATGGGGTTTCATTAGTAACCCTGTAAATGTCAGCATGCGGGCTGGGGGTGAGAAAGATGGGGAATTGATTCTAACGAAGGGGAATTCGTTTAGAATTTGGGAAAAAATTTTTGGTTTTGGGAACGAAGTCGAATTTGGGGGGTCTTCGCGCGAAGAAGTGTGCTTTTGTTGATAAAATGGCTGCGAGCACATGGCTTTACATGGGGCAAAAAACCTGGGAGGAAGAAGGGCATAGCCGCTTTAAATGTGCAGAGGGTGAAGCCAATCAGGCCGGGGGGATTTTTGGACGTCACCGCACTATAAAGCCCGGCGCGACGCTGGGGAAATCTACCGCTCTCTTTGATTAGGGAAGGTACACCCTGGTGCTAAGGATCTCTTACTAAAGAACTCTTTTTATACAGGGGATTTTTTGGGGGGTCCCCAGCTTGTTCAGGACTGCATTCTTAACGTTCTATTTCGATTTTGGGGGATTGGTCTGGTCCAGTGTGGTCCGGCAGCTGCAATCATTTTAAAGCTATCGCTCCAGCACATTTAATTCCCGGGGGACTGCCTGTTCCGTTTTTTATTTTTTAAAGAAAACAGGTTTTTTCTACAAATCCCTTATTTTTTGGGGGCTCTTCTTTTTCCATTTTTTTTTCCCGGGGTTTTTAAGGTTGTTTGGTGTGTGTAAAAGAAAATTTTTTTTTACCCCCCAAAAAAAAAAATTTTTTTAGATTTTCACGAGAAGGTTTTACAGTTTTTTTTCTTTTGTGTAGCGTAATTCCGCCTTGTACTCGCTCTAAGTGGTAGTTGTTGGTTGCTCAAACTTTTGCGCAATTTAATCTGGGGTTAATCAAGCATTGTTCTGTTGGTGTGGTGATAAAGAAAAAACCGTTTTTTCCCCCCAAAAAGAAATTTTTCCTTATTAATTTACAATTTTCATTGGGGTTTTTTAAGCATTTTTCTGTTTCTTGGGTGACAAATTAAAAGTTTTTTTCACCGCCAAAAAAGAAATTTTTCCTGTAGTATATTTCACAGCAAGGTTAATTACAAGTTTTTTTCTTGCGTGTACCCTAAAAGACAGCCCCTGTAAAAAAACGCTCAAAGGGTGTTTTTGGCTGCCAATTCTTTGGCCCAATTTTCATCAGGGGTTAATTAAATTTTCTCTGTGTGGTGATTAAAAAAAACCGTCTTTTCACCAGAAAAAAAAAACATTTTTCCTGAGATAATTACAAGCGAGGTTAATTACAAGTTTTTTCTTGTTGTGTTGCGTAAAATACACGCCATTGTAACACGCTCAATGCTGGTGTTTTTGGCTGCTCAATTCTTTTGCGCAATTTACACCCAAGGGTTAACTAAGTATTTTTCTGCAGTTGTACTTAGTAATTGAAACTTTGTTTTTCACCGCCACAGAAGAAATTCTTAGCTAATTCATATCCGAAGGCTAATTAAGCCTGTTTGTGCTTTTATATTCAGTAAAATACACAGTTTTTAAACGGCACAAAACAAGTAATTTTTCCCTGCCCATTTGTGGAGCGCAATATTTATCCAAGGGTTACCCAAGCTTCTTAGTGGGTTCATTTGGAGTCAAATTACAGAGTGTGTATTTATCATATAAAGATATCTTCATCAAACAGTGTCTGTACATTTTAAAAACAAACAGTATGTCAGACAGAGGGTGGCAGGCTCTTAAACCTGCGAGTGGCAGTGGCACAAACATTCCTGGAGCAGGCCCAGGTCGCAGCACAGCAAGGGAACTTCGCAGCAGGGTCACTCGGTGAGGCCACATCCCGCTGTCATTAGCGGCCGTGTGTTGTTAAGCAAACCCTATGGTCTTGATTGGTTGATAGGTTACCCACTTCTCCCAGATGAATCTGACAACCCAGCCAAGAATCGGGGAAGTCAGACACAACCTTTGTTGGCATGGCCGGGGGCGGGTCAGCGGCCCTCACCTGTCTCAACCCGCCTTGTCCCCACCCGTTCCCTCAGACAGAGATCTACTATGTAGTCTGGGCTCAGCGCCATATATAGGGGAGGATGAACAATTTGAGGAGGACAGTCAGCAGATATTGGCAGCAAAGAAATGGGGCCAATATCCCTGCTTCTTGCAGTAGGCGGCAAAGTATAGTGTTGAGAATGGCAGGGGGAGGTCATGTTGTGAGAGGTCAGCCCCCTGCATCCCAAGCCGGTGATGAGGACAGCAGGGGACGATGAAAACACAAATAGATGATGATTTAGCCGACCGCACTTGGGAGCGGGTGAGGCAAGGGCTTCATCATTGTCAGGAGAAGGAGGGCGTCAGCTTGCGCGTTCAGGCAGCGGGCAGCCAGCAAGTGGGTTGTGGGGGCCGTGAGTCAGCAGGATAGCAGCAGTGTGAGGTCGGGAGCCAAGTGGCCAGGGGTAAAAAACCCGCTTCACAGGTCCAAGAAAGTAGCGGGACCGGGGGGCGGCGAGGGAGCGGCGGCTTTAGTCACTCAGTGCGGAGCGTTGGCGGGGGAAATCCGATACTCGGCGGTGTGACAGTTCTTTGCTAAGCACGAGGAGCCGAATATGGGTATATGTAGAATCTGTAGGCAGGAAAGTGAAGCATGTCCAGGGAGCAAACGTTGGCACCAGGCCCTGCTTCAAAAATGCAGCGTCACCATCGGTGGCCTGGGAGAAACGTGGCTCAGATGTGGTGGTCCATCCTGCCGCCGCAGCAACAGCAGCGCAGCGCCCAGTGGCACGATGTCATTGCGGGCCAGTCAAGGCTCCACTACCTCTGCAGAAGGGAGCTGTTTCTCTTTGACATCCTCTCCCAGTCAAGATGTTCCTGCTCCTCGCTACTCATGGCGCCAGCAGTCGTTCAGTGAGGCGATTGCAAAGAGACAACAATATGCGTTCAACCATCCTAAGGTGCAGAAGCTGACCGTTGCTCCTGTCCAATTTGTTGGTACGGGAAGTCCCTCCCTTTCCAAATGGTGGTCTCTGCACCGTTCAGAGAACTAATGGCTTGTGCCGAGCCGAGATGGAGAGTTCCAAGCCGTAATTTATTTTCAAAAAAGGCAGTACCAGCACTTCATAAATATGTAGAACAGAAGGTGGGCCAGTCCTTGAGCTTATCGGTTTGTTCCAAGGTGCACAACAGCACGGACGTCTTGGAGCTGTAACTACGGTCAGGGCCAGTACATGTCTTTTATGGCCCACTGGGTGAATGTGCTTTCTGCCCAGGCACACCAACAACTTGGACAGGAGACGCGCTTTCTCCTCCGTTGTCAAAACTGCGGCTCCTGCCCCCATGTCGCCTCCTCCTCCTCCACCACCACCACCATTTTCAGCCTCCACAAGTACTGCTCCATCTTTACCACATGTGTAGGGCACAGCGGTGTCACGCAGTTCTACACCTGGCTTGCCTCAGCGAACGAAGTCACACAGGAGAGGAACTGCTCCCCGTATGGGAGCAAGAAATCGATGTGTGGCTTTCTCCGCGCCATGCAAATCGGAAACCCTGGTGACAGACAATGGGAGTAACATGGTGTCGCGCTGCACCGAGGAGGGATGGTCCATGCGCCCTGCATGGCGCAAGTGTTCAATCCGGTTGTGAAAAGGTTCCTGAAGTCTTCCACCGATCTTCAGAAGATTCTGAAAATGGCCAGGAAATTGTGCATGCACTGCATTCATTCCTACAAAGCCGGGAACACCCTCCTCGAGTTGCAGCGGCAGAACGGCCGCCCCCACACACTCTGATATGCGATGTTTCCCCCCGTTGGAATTCCCGCCGGCACATGTTGGACCGACTGTATGAACAGAGAAAGGCCATTAACGATTTTTTTATGATTTCCCGGAGGACAGGGTACTCCCCTGTGTAACTTTGATGTCAGCCGTGGCAGCTCATGCGTGGGCACCTGCCGTTTGTTGAGGCCATTCGAGGAGGCCCCGTTATTTGTCAGTCGCCAGGAGTACGGGATGAATAACGTCATTCCATGCGTTCTGTCCTGGAACAGATGCTGAAAAATCTGTCTAGGCAGGGGACTGGAGACGTGGCGACTACATCTCGCGGCCACATGGGGTCCAGTGGGGACTGAAAAAGAAGGAGGAGGAGGGGAGGAGGAGGACATTGGAGCAGAAGCATTGTTGGTGAAATGAGTGGATTTTCTACCCAGGTGACAAGAGAGGAGGGCAGGGCAGTGGAGGAGGTAGATGGAGTGAGGAGGAAGACGAGGCAGATGACCTGCAAGCACCGTGGCAGTATTTCACTGGAGATGGAGGCCGGGAGCCCTCGGTGTCACTTTTGCAGATGGCCCGCAGCATGCTGATTTGCCTGGCTAGTGACAGCCGATAGTCGCATCCGGCAGAGGGATGACTTCTGGCTCTCCACCCTATTGGACCCCCGTACCGGTCCAAAATGGGAGCCTTTTTCCCCGCTATTTAGAGGGAGGAAAAACTCAAATACTATAGGGAATCCTCCGTAGTCAGTTGGCAGCTGCCTATGTGCGGCATCGTCCCTCCTCTGACAGGTCTGACCGGGGCTTTTTTCAGCGCTCACGTACTACGGCCGGGGCGGCGGGGGGCTGGTGGGGGGGTAGGAGCAGACCAGCTCCATCGCAGCAACCTAAGTCTGGAGTCACTGATGAGCAGCTTCCTTCACCCGCCTAGTGAGGAGGGCAGTCGCCAGCAGCAGCAGCAGGACCCGGAGCAGACCCTGAACCAACAGGTGGTGGCCTACTTGGAAAGCACTCGGGCCCCCCCAGTTGAAGTTTCCCCTGGACTACTGGGCAGCCAAACTGGATGTGTGGCCGCAACTTGCCGAGTTTGCAGTGGAGAAGCTTCCTGCCCGGCCAGTAGTGTGGGATCAGAGCGGGTGTTCAGTGCGGCGGGGGCCATCGTTACCCCCAAAGGGAACCCGCCTGTCCACGGGAAAAAGTGGAACGACTGACCTTTGTCAAGATGAAAACAGGCGTGGATCGGCCAGGATTTCCAAACGCCAAAGCCTTAGGTGTCGACTAATCAGCCATGACGCCTCACCCAAACTGTTGGGGAATGAGTTTGGGTTAAAATACCTGCCTCAGCCACTATTCTGATGCCGCCACCCGCCTGATGCCATACTTTTGCTGATAGTTTCTCCATCTGCCACCAACCATCTTTACCAGGGACTGGTATTGCCACCCACCTCCAAACCTTGTATTGTGCCATGTCTGACCTCATGCTGTGTGTGTTGTGGTCCCGTAAAACCACACTGTGTTATTGTGCCATCTTGACTCATGCTGTTGTCCTGCCCCCGTCACCCCCATTCGTCATTGTGCCGCTTTGTGGCCTACTCCTGTTTTTCCCCACCCCAGAATGTCATTTGCCTGTCTTGCCTCATGCTGCTGCTCCCGTGACCTCCACCTTTTCATTGTCCCACTTGTGGCTATCCTTTTTTTGCCACCCCCGATGTTTTTGTGCCACTTTGACCTCATGCTGCTGCCCCCGTCCCCTCCACTCTTTGTCTTGGCCCTCTGTGGCCTCTATTTTTTCCCACCCCAGATGTCATTGTGCCCGTCGATATGCTGTTCTGCGTGCCTACACCCCTTGTTTTTGTGCCCTGTCGTTCTGTGCGGGGGTCTGCCGTGACCTAACCTTGTCATTGTGCCACTGTTGACCTCATGTGCGGTTTTTGTGCCGTGCCCTACAAAATTTGTCATGTGCCCTTGTGGCCTATCTGTTTTTGCCACCTCCAGAATGTCTTTTGTCCCACTGTTTGCCTCATGCTGCTGTGTGGCTGCGCCTTGACCTAAAAACTGTGTCATTGTGCCTCGTGGCCTACTCCTGTTTTTGCCACCTCCAAATGTCATTTGCCATTGTTGACTATGCGCTGCTGCCGTCCCCCTCCACACTGTGTCATTGTGCCACTCTGTGGCCTATACTGTTTTGCACCCCCAGAATGTCATTGTGCCACTGTCTGACCTATGCTGCTGCTGCCTGGCCCACACATCTGTCTTGTCCCCCTTTTGACCTCTGCGTGGCTGCCCCCGTACCCCAAAGCCCCTGTCACTGATGTTGCCCCTGAGCCCTCAGCTTTTTTTTTTCCCAGCGTCGCTCCCATGACTTTATCAGGGGTAATTCCCCTTCAGTTTTTTGGTCTTTTTTTCCCCCTTTTAAGTGCCCAGGGAATTTTTAGTGAAGCATTCTAAGAGCGGTGGCGTATGGGTCCATATAAAACACAACATTGTATGAAGACGAAAAACCAAGCTCCCTTTGATATTTAAGCATGGCACAATGTTCTACAGCACCCTGCAGGTTGTGCAGCCGGGAAAAAAACTGTTTTTTAAAGTGATTTCCCAAAGTAAATTTGGACCAAATTTATTTTGTCGGGAAATTTGGCGAAGGGGGCCGAAAGAAATTTTTTGGAAATTCGCCATCTTAGGATGACCCCGTTGTAGTAGGCGTTCATGGGTTGTGAACCCTGTAGTAAGTGGCAGTAAACTGTCTGTTGCCCAATGTGTGTTGAGTGCATGGTATTGTTACGCTTTGCGTGGATACGTTATGAAGTCTAGTAGCCGGTAGGGGGAGGGGTGCACAGCAGCAAACCGTCAGAAGTAGTAAAAACGACTAAAGTTTGTTGCAAACAGCGCTGGTGGCGTTCGACCCGGGGAGCAGAGAAACCGTAGGTGGTCAGCAGACGTTTGTTTTGCAGCGCCCCTGGATGGGCGCAAGGTTGTGTAGCATAGGGAGTCCGCTGAGGAGACTAGTCGAGGATGATCCCATGTGCGCAGTAAGTATAAACAAAGGTCAAAAAAACAGAATGTCCGGTTGTGCAAATAGCTTGAGGAAATAAAAAAGCCCGGGTCTGGTTGAGGGCCCCAAGGGATTTCAAAGGGAGCTGGAAGCTTTAGGGAGACAGGAAATAGGTTCAACTGAATATTCAGGCAGGGGGGAACCAGGTGCACACGTTAGTATAGCCCAGGAGCAGGTAAAAAGGCCCCTGAAGTGCTTGGCCCTTTGCAAAGGGCAGAAATGCCCCCCAAAAAGGTTAAACATAAAAAAACGGGACTGGATCCTGACCTCCCCCCCCTCGGATGGCCTTTCCCCGGACACCAAAGGGGGGATTAATATTGTCCACAGGTTCCAAGAATTTTCTTCAGGCCCGGATATCCCCTTTCCCTTTATAATATTGTAGTGGTTTCCTATGGATCCTGGAAACAAAAAATTTCCTCACCACAAAATTTTTCCCCCCATCAATCAGAACCGGGGTCGGGTGGTTGAGCGAGCGTCCAAGGGAAAGGAATTAGGGACGCAGCCTTTTTAAAAGGGAAATTTTAAAGGGGATCTTCTGGTGTTGGGGGTTTCAGTAACTGCACTGCGCTGATAATGGCACTTATCTTGAATGGCCCCTACAAATTTTCCCCAGCTTGGAGAGCGCCCCCTCCAAATCTAAAATTTTTTGTGGAGAGCCAGACAGAACCCCCAAAAACTTTAAACAGGGTGCTGGTCTACAAGTGGTCCGTGATCTTTTTATCTTCCTGGGCTGCGGTCAAGGTTTTTTTCAGCATTTCCCAAAGTTTTGTTGAAGGGCTGCCACCGTTTGCCACTGGGTTTATGGTGACATAAATTGGGGAGTTTTGGGAAAAAAATTTTGGGGGGAACCCCAGATTGTTAAAAAGGTGACTTTTTTTTTGGGGAAAGCCTCTGGGAATTATGTAAGGAATTTGCAGAGGAAGGATATCCAGCCAATCATCTGCTAATGTGATGAAAAAAGCAGGTACGTTTAGGGTTGATTTTGTCCTTCGGTCTGTCCGTTTGATGTGGATGATAAAGGGGAGATAAAAAACCCGCCTTAATTCCCCAAGCCAAAAAATCTTTGCCAGAACCTCCCTGAAATTTAGCTCCCCGGTCCGGGAAAATTAAATTGTCGGGAAATTCCGGAAGGGCCCCAAAAGACTTTTGGGCAATTTAAATTTCTTTTGTGTCTTAGCAGGGTTGGTAGATGGGGTTTTGGGTATAAAGTGGGAGCCCTTTGTTAAAAGTTTGACCACAACTAGAATTTGGGGTTCATTCCCTTAGAGGTAGGGGAGTTCAACTTTTAAAATCCAAAGATATGGATCCCCCTGGACGAGAAGGGGACTTTGGGAAAAGGGTTTTTAGAAAACCCAGTCGGAACCCGAAGGGGGGTTTACCCCCTAAACGGGAGCGGGCACAGGAACGCTTAGTTCCCCCACCCCCCTTTCCCCCCGGTAGCCGGGCCAAACCCGAAGAAACATGAAAAGAAAATTCCTTTAGGGCTTCTGCCTCCTTTTTTGACCTGCCACCTGGAAATTTTATGCATCAGTTTTAGCCTCTTTTAATTTTAGCCGTCTTAGGGGACGTAGAGGCATTGGGCCCTTTGGAAAAATACCACTCCACTCTTTTAAAAATTAGGGGGTATGTTATTTAAACCGGCTGGACCAAAAAAGGGGTCCCGTGACATAAGCTTTCCCTTAAAACCCTTAAATTTGATCTTGGGTTTGTTTTCACTCCCACCAAAATGGCCTTTTGGTATATAGTTTTTTTTATTGGTGGAGCAGGATCTAGTTCCCGTAGGGGAACATTTCCCGGAAAAAGGGGGTCAGCCCTTTCCGTTATGGGAAACCCGGTCGGTTTGGAAATTTATAAAATTGGGAAATTTGGTTCAGGGGGGTAAAAGGTCCAGCGAAACCTGGGGGGAAAAAAAAACCCTCTTGCTGACCGGGCAAACCCCCAGGTTCCGATGTTTTAGTAAATACCGAAAAAATTTTCGAGATGCCCCCGCAAATTGGGTGGGCCCCCATTCCCCTTTAACACAAGGATGATTGCCAATAAGGGGGTTGGGGAATTTTTAAAAAATTCGAAATTTGGTCCCCTTGCCCAATTTTCCCCAAAATTCGGTTTGTTTTCCCAATTTCCCTTTGGCACGGGAAATTTCGTTTAAAAAACAGTTTCCCATTTCCAGGTGCAAAGAAACCGGGGGGTGCTGTAGAAAGTTGTGCCAAAGCCCTTAAAAATTAAAAGGGGGGCTTGGTTTGGGCTTCTACAATGTTGTGTTTTAGTATGACACGCGATGACTCCCGCGCTTTTAGAATCGTTCACTTAAAATTTTTTCCCCTGGGCACTTAAGGGGAAAAAATGACCAAAAAACTGAAGGGAATGTAGCCTGATAAAGTCATGCCAGCAAAGCTGGAAAAAAAAAGCTGGAGCCAGGTGGCAACATTAGTGATGAGTGGGGAGGTGCGGGGGGCAGCCCAGCGCATGAGGTCAGGGCAGTGGACAATGACTTTCTGTAGGTGGCAAAAAGGAGAACCCACAAAATGGCACAATGATGAGAGGGAGGTCACGGCGGCAGCAGCATGGGTCAGGCGTGGCACAATGACTTTTGTAGGTGGAAAAAAAGGGGGGGGAAGCAAGAGGGGCACAATGATGGAGCGGAGGTCACGGGGGCGAGATGGGTCGGCAGTGGCACAATGCTTTTGGAGGTGGCAAAACGTTTAGGCCACAAAGGGGCACAACCCAAACAGTGTGGAGGTCACAACAGCGCAGCATGGGTAGGCGTGGAAAAAAAGACATTTGGGTGGAAAAAACAGTTTTTGGGCCCCAAAGAGGGGCACAATCACACAGTGTGGAGGTCAAGAGCGCAGTAGGGTCAGACGGGGCACAATGGCATTTGGAGGTGGCAAACAGGAGGAAGTACCGGTGAACAATGAAGAGAGTGGAGGTCACCACGGGGAGATGAGGGGCGTGGACAATGTTATTTGGAGGTGGCAAAACAGTTTAGGCCACAGAGGGGCACAAGATGAGAGCGGAGGTAGGCGGCGGCGAGGTCAGGCTGGCACAATACATTCGGAGGTGGCAAAACGGAGGAAGCCACAGAGTGGCCAATGATGAGGTGGAGGTCACGGGGCAGAGCATGAGGCAGGCGTGGCACAATGCTTCTGGAGGGGGCCCAAAACAGTATTAGGCCACGAGTGGACAATACACAGGTGGATGTAAAACAGAGCAGCTGGGTCGGGCAGGGGACAATACATTCGGGAGGTGACAAAAAAAGTATTAGGCCCAGGGGACAATGACTGAGAGTGGAGGTACGGGGCGCGAATAGGTAGGCAGTGGCACAATGACAAGTGTGTAGGTACGGCAGAGCCACAGCAGCGATGGGTAAAGGGGCACAAGGGACACGTGTGGAGGAACGGCAGCTTTTCCAAGCAGCAACTGAGGTCAGACGGGCACAAAAAATTTGGATGTGGAAAAAAGGAGTAGGCCCGAGTGGCACAATGACAGGTTTTTGAGGTGAGGCGGCAGGGAAAACAGCATGATGTCAGAGTGGGCACAATGACAAGTGTGGAGGTGACCGCGCAGCAACGCAGCGCAACAGGGGTCTTGAGTGGACAATGACGGAGTGTTGGGTAGGTCCCAATCCCGCCCCCGGGTAAAATGGTGGTAGGAGATGGAAAAAAAAACTTCAGCAGATGGTGGCATCAGGCGGGTGGGGCATTAGAATAGTGGTGAGGCGGTGTTTGTCCCAAAATGACGCCAAAGGCATTGGTTGGGGGAAAAAATCTGTGATCCAGTCTGATCCCCTTTGAAAAGGTCGTGTTCCAATTTCCCGTGGACAAGGGGTTCTCTTGGGGTAAGAGGGCCCCCCCGCCGCATGAAACCCGCTTGAGCCACACTATGGCCGGGCAGGACAGTTCTCCATGCAAAACTCGGAAAGTTGCGGCCCCCCATCCAGTTTGCTGCCCTTTAGTCCAGGGATCTTCTAACGGGGTTTGGAGAGTTGTGTCAAGTAGGCCCCCCTTTGGTTCAGGGTCTGCTCCAGGTCCTGTGTGGCTGCGGGGAACTCCCCTCCTACTAGGGGGGTGAAGGAAAGCTGTCATCGTGACCCGACTTGGTTTGCGAGGGAGTGGTACTGCCCCTCCCCCCCCCCTTCCCCAAAGCCGCGGCAGTGTCGTGAGGCTGGGGAAAACCTGGTCGACCGTCAGAGGAGGGACGATGCCGCAAAGCAGGGGCCCAATGCTATGGAGGATTTCTATGTTTTGGTTTTGTCCTCCCTCTAAATGGGGAAAAAAAAAGGCCCCCTTTTTGGCCTTGCGGGGGGAAAATAGGGTGGGAGCCAGAAGTCATCCCTCTGCGGTGTTGACTATTGGCTGTCACTAGCCAGGCAAATAAGATGCTGGGGCCTTTGCACAAGTGCCCCCGGGGGGCTCCCTGCTCCTTTCCACTGTATATCCCAGGTGCGGGGGGGTCATCTGCCTCTTTCCTTATCTCCTCCACCCCCTAACGTCCTGTCCTCCCTTTGTCCCCTGGGTGAAAATCATCATTTCACCAGACAATCTTCTGCTCCAATGTCTCCTCTCCTCCTCATTTCGTCCCCCCCGGATTGTGCCAGAGATTAGTGCCAGTCTCAGCCCCCTCCCAAAGACAGTTTTTTCAGCATATTTTAGGAATAAAGAGTGGAATGAGTTATTATCCCGTAGTCCTGGCGATGACAAAAAAGTCGCCTCCTCGAAGGGCCTAACAAACGGAGGTGTCCGTTGAGCTGCCAGGCTGACATAAAAGTTACACGGGGAGTACTTCTGTCCCCTGGTCATCTCTTAATGGCCTTTCTCTGTTCATAAGTGGTCCAAAAGTGCAGGTGGAAAATTTCCCAAAGGGTGGAAACATCGCTTCAGAGGTGTTGGGGGAGGCCGTTTGCCCCTGCAACTCAAGGAGGGTTTCCCGGGTTTGTCGAAAGGATAAAGTGCCTTGCACAGTTTCCCGGCCATTTTCAGAATGTTTGAAAGATGGGGGAAGACTTTTAGGACCCTTTTCAAACCAGATTGAACCGTGCGCCTGCGGGCGCATTTACCCCTCCCTCCTGGTGCAGGCGGACACCCTGTTCCTTCCCATTGTCCCCTTCACCCTGGGTTCCCCATTTGCCCGTTTGGGGGGAGAAAGCACCACAATCGTTTCTTGCTGCATGGGCGCGGACGTTCCTCCCCTGTGTGACTTCGTTCGCCCAGGGAAGCCAGGGGTTTGAACTGGTGACACCGCTGTTCCCCAACATTTGGTAGTGGAGCGTACTTGTGGGGTGAGATGGTGGTGGTGGTGGGGAGGAGGAGGCGGACATTGGCGCCGGTGCAAGTTTGAAAAAAGTGGGAGGGGAAAGCGACTCTCCGTCAAATTTTTTGGTGTGCCTGGGTGGAGCACATTCACCCAGTGGGCCCTAAAGGACATGTATGGCCCTGACCCTAGTTCAGTCCAGACGTTTGCGCCGCGTGCACCTTGGAACAAACCCCATAAGCTCAAGGATGACCCCCTTTGTTCTACTATTTATGAAGTGCTGGTTTTTGCCTTTTTTGGAAAGAAAAATTTCGGCTTGGAACTCTCCTCTCGGGCCGGGAAAGATTAGTTCTCTGATGGTGCAGGTCCAACATTTGGAAAAGGGAGGGACTGAAAACCACAAATTGGACAGGGACGGTCAGTGCTGACCTTAGGTGGTTGGAGCATTTCTGTTTTCTCTTTGCATGCCCCGTGAACGACTGCTGGGCCTGGGTAGTGAGGAGTGGAGATCTGGCCGGGAGATGTGTCCAAAAAGAAACCGCTTCCCCTTTTGAGAGGTGGTGGAGCCTTGACTGGCTGCAATGGATGGTGCCACTGGGCACTGTGCTGCTGCTGTTGCTGCCCGGCGGCCCGGATGGACCCACATTGAGCACGTTTTCGCGGCCCCGGTGGCGCGCTGCATGTGTTGTCGCAGGGGCCGTTGTGCCCAAGTTAGCTCCCCGGGGCCCCGCTTCCTTTCTGCCCACGATTCTACCTTTTCCATATTGGTCCCCTTGGGGTTTAGCAAAAAACTGCCCAACCCCCGGTATCGATTTTACCCCCAACACTCCACCTGAGTGATACTGCCGCCGCTGCCCCGCTGAGCCCGTGCCGCTACTTTTTGGACCCGCGAAGGGGTTTTTTACCCCGTGGCCCCCTTGGCTTCCCGACCTTCATTTTGTTCCTGCTGATCCGGCCCCAAAGACCCACCCTTTTGGGCTATGCTGTGCCAGACGGCAAGTGACGCCCTCTTCTCCCCGCGATGAGAAGCCCTTTTCCTCACCGGCTCCTGCGGTGGCTACATTTTTCTATTGTGTTTATGTCACTGCTGTCCTCATCCCCCGGGTTTGGTTTTTGCGAGGTGCCCCTTACAACTGACTCCCTACACTTCCCCATCTTACTTTGCCGCTATGAAGAAGCAGGCGATTTTGGCCCCATTTCTTCGTGCCCAAGTGTGCTGAGCCCTCCTCAAAATTTTCCTCCTCGCTTATTGTGGCGCTGAGCCAGACCCCCATAGTATTTTTGGTGGGGAACCCGGGTGGGACAGGGGGGCTGAGGACAGGTGAGGGCGCTGCCCCCTCCCCCGGGCCATGCCAAAAAAGGTTTGTTTGGGGTTCCCCCCGATCTTGGTGGGTTGTCAGAGTTCATTGGGAGGGAAAAAGATGACCTAGTAACCAATCAAAAATCTTGGGTTGTGAAAACAACGGCTGCTAGAGACAGCGGCGTTGTGGCCTCAGAGGGACCCCTGCGCGACGTCCCCTGCTGTGCTGCGACCCGAGCCCGTTCCGGAATGTTTGTGCCCCTGCCCTGAGGTAGAGCCCGCCCCCCTCTCTGTTTACTTTTGTTTGTTCTAAAAAAGTACGACACTGTTTGATGATGATATCGTATTGATAAAATTTCACCCCCTTTTTGAATCAAATGAAACCCGTAAAAAGCTTGGGAACCCTTGATAAAATTGCGTCCACAAATGGCCAGGAAAAAATTTCTTGTATGTGTTGTTTAAAAAAAATGTGTATTTTACTGAAATTTTTAAAAGCAAAACGGTTTAATTAACCTTCGGACATGAATTGGGTAAGGAAAAATGTTATATTTTGGCGTTTAAAAAAAAGGTTTATTTTTTTCAGCACCCAGCAAAACAAAGCTTAATTTAACCTGGATGTAAATTGCGCAATGAAATTTAGCCGCACAAAATAGTAGTTTGTAGCTGTTCAATTGGTGTTTTTTTACGCCCCACAACAAAAGATACAGTTGTAATTAACTTTGCTTTTGAAATTTGGCTAAGGAAAATTTATATTTTGGCGCTGAAAAAGAGGTTTTTTTTTTGTCAGCACACCCGCAAAACAAACTTAATTAACCCCCGGATTTTAAAAATTGCGCAATAGAATTTTAAAACCCGCAAAAATAGTAGCTTTGTTTTCGTGTTACAAATTTGGTGTTTTTAGACACAACAAGAGTCGTTTAATTAACCCTTTTCTTTGAATTGGCTACGGAAAATTAATATTTTTGGGGTTGAAAAAGGGTTTCTTGGGGGGAGCCACCAGCAAAACAAAGCTTAAATTTCCCCTGGATGTAAATTTTGGCCCAAAAAAAATTTGGCCCCACAAAAGTAGCTTTGTAGCGGTTACAATTGCGTTTTTCTAGCCAAAACAAGATGTACAGTTGTAATTAAACCTTTGCTTTGAATTAGGCTACGGAAAAATGTATATTTTTGGCGTTGAAAAAGGGTTTATTTTTGTCAGCACACCAGAAAAAAAAGCTTAAATTTAAACCCCTGGATGTAAATTGCGCATAGAATTTAGCCCCCACAAAAAAAGTAGCTTTGTGCGTGTTCATTGCTCTTTTCCGACAAAACAAGAGATACAGTTGTAATTAACCTTTGCTTGTGAATTGGCTCGGAAAAATTTTTTATTTTGGCGTTGAAAAAGACGGTTATTTTTGTCAGACACCAGCAAAACAAGTTAATTAAAATGGTGTAAATTGTGCAATATAATTGAGCCGCCAAAATAGTAGTTTTTTTGCGTGGTTACATTTTTTGGGGTTTTCTCGCCAACAACAAGGATACAGTTTTTTAAATTAACCCTTTTCTTGTGAATTAGGTACAGGAAAAATTTATATATTTTGGCGTTGAAAAAAACGGTTTTTTTTTTCGCACCCAGCAAAAACCGCTTAAATTAAAATTGGATGTAAATTGCGCAAAGACTTTAGCTCCCCAAAATAGTAGTTTGTAGCATGTTACATTTGCGTGTTTTCTAGCCCCCAACAAGCATAAAGTTGTAATTAACCTTGTTGTGAAAATTTGGACAGGAAAAATTTTATATTTTGGCGTTGAAAAGACGGGTTTTTTTTGTCGACACCGCAAAACAACGTTAATTAAAAGGGTGTAAATTGCGCATGAATTGAGCCGCAAAAAATAGTAGCTTTGGCGTGTTCAATTGGTGTTTTCTACGCCAAAAACAAAAGAAAGTTGTAATTAACCTTTGCTTGTGAATTAGGTGCAGGAAAAATTTATATATTTTGGCGTTGAAAAAGCGGTTTTTTGGGGGGCGCCACAGCAAAACATACGCTTAATTAACCCCCCGGGTGTAAATTGGCAATAGAATTGGGGCAAAAATGAAGTGGTTTTGTATTGTAAAAACGTGTTTCTTTAAAATGAATAAACAGGAATGGCTTAGATCCCCCTTGGATATTGAATGTTTTTGCAGTTTTTATGGGGCACACTGGGGTTTCGATCCAAAAACCCCCAAAAAAATTTGAAAAAGAAAAATTAAGAGAACAGTCTTGGACAAGCTGAGAACCCCAGAAATCGTATTAAAAATAAATTCTTCAGCAAAAAGGGTATCCGCCGCGGCGCCCTTCCTGTTTAGCACAGTGAGAGGAGTGTGAGCTCCCGGCGTCGCGCCCGGACTTATATAGTGCGGTGAATCACGAATCCCCCGGTCTCGATTGGCTTCACCTCGCACATGTCATGGGGCTATGCCCTTCTTCCCCCAGAGTGCTTTGCCCTTTTAGCGCCTGTGCTCGCAGCCCTTTTATCAAATTTAAAGCACACTTCGTTCACCCCAAGTACCCCCAAATTCGACTTCGTTGAACCGAAGTTTTCTGAAAATTTTAAAGAATTCCACTTCGTTTGAACGATGCCCCTCTCTAATTTCCCAAAAGTTCCTTTTTTCGACATCGTAAATTCCTTTTTGCAGATGTATTTCGAGAGAAGTATGCACAAGGATGCAAAAGACCCTTTTTTTCTGTTTCGGGGTAGAACAGCCCCCCCCGCCAATCTGAGGGTCCCCCCTATTTTGAATACCAAATCTGGTCGGTTTTATAACATGGGGCAGCGTGAATTTTTATTTTAAAGGGGAATGAATGCTCCTGGGCTGAGGTGTCAAAAGGAACATTGTCCAACTTTTGGTAAGTTGGGTGATAGGATGCGATTTTGGGAAAAATGCTTGATGAAGGCCGGTAAGAGTTGGAAAGCCTGCGAGCATTGTACTTCCCGGGATTCTTGGGACCGGCCAATCAATTAATTGCCCCGGACCGGCCATCAATAAACCTGGTTTATTAGGAGTCCGGCGTTTCACTGCTCCCCATGTTCTTGTAGAGAATTTGAGAAAATAAGGATTTTTCCATTAAATACCATGAATTTGGGCCAAAAGATTTGGAAGATGTTTAGTCAAGTGTGGAAAATAGCTGGGGCATTGCATAGCCCCCAAAAGCTGCAGGTATTGAAAATGTCCTTTTTCGGGGCACGAAAGGCAGTCTTCCACTCTCTCGGGTTAATCCGCACTAAATTGTAAGCGCCTCGAAGATCAATTTGGAAAAACTTTGGGCCATGGTGAACTCATTCAGAAGCTCGGGGATGAGGAAGGGATAGCGGTTTTCCCGCAGTAACTTTATTAAGTTTCCTACAATCAATGCAGAGCCTAGGGAGCCATCCCTTTTTTTTCACAAAGAAAAAATTTTAGCACCTTTCCGGGGGCGAGAAGGCGAATAAAAACCCCCTTTTCCCGGTTTCTCATCGATGTTTCTTGAGGGCCCTTTAGTTGGTTGGTAAGGGGTAGATGTGGTCAAAAGGTATTTTGCACCAGGCAAAAGCTCAACGGGAGTCCTTTCGGCCGGGGTGGGGGGCTTATCCGCATTTTCTTGTCCCAGAAGTTGTGACTGATGGAGGTTGTTAGAGACACTTTTTAGGAATGGATTCGAAGGGCAAAGGTGACATATTTTTTCCCGGGGGAAGGTATCTCTTAGTTTCCCTTGAAACTGGGTTTTCTTTCTTTTTTCCATGGGAGGGGCCCAAGATTATGGGAATGAGGGAGGGATGAGCATGAAAGATAGTCTTTTGATGATCAGGCGGGATGGAGAACCCTTTTGGGGGGGCTGTTTCTGTCTTTTCGGGCCCGAAACCAGGGGGGGAACCCTCCCCCGGTTCCATAAACATGGGTGAGGCTTTAAGTTGGGTTTTTGGGTACCCTGTTCCTTTTCAAAAGCAAGTCCGAGTTGCCGCTGGTCTGAATCCACCATAGCTGAGGTGGGAACCCAACGCGTGCTGGTCCAATTGAATAGGCAGGAAGCAATGGGTTCTTTTTTCAAGGTGTGAAGCCACCGAAGACAGGGTCTGAATAACTGCATTCAATGGCTGTGACGCTTCTGAGATCTCTGATTCAGAGTCAGACTGGGGCAATTTATGAGGAAGTGACCAGATTCCCCACAATAGAGACATAGACCCTGACGCAGCCTGCGCTCTCTGCGAGCATTACTCTGATCTCTGCACCATAGCTAATTGCATTGGCTCAGCCTCCAGTGGGGTCTTATTAGAATGGTCCTTGGGGAATGCAGGCGGGAAACCTTGTGTACTGTCCCTTCGATACATTGCTGCCCATCTCTCTTGTCTCCGTTCGGATGAAAATGGATATCATCCGTAAGCAATGATGTACATACACTTCAAACATAGGGGAGCACTCAAGCACGGCCAGTCGTCTTGATGGCGCTGGAATAATCCCTCCAGAACATGAGCAGTTTACGCCTCAGAATTCCAGGTCGTATCTTAGGCCCATATCTTAAATTCCATGGCGTACTCCGTGACAGAACGTCAGCCCTGCCGGAGCGCCAGTAAGTTGTTCTCTGCGGTGGTACGTTCTGACACAAGGAACTGCATCAGACTGTTTAAACAGGGTCATCAAGTCTCAATTAGGGGATTTGGCCCATGCTTAGATCCCTTGTGTTGTCCAAAAGCAAGAGATGCAAAGTACTTTGGCGCGATCAATTTGGGAATTGGCTGCATGTCAATAAAGTATTACTAACCCTGGTTTACAGGTATGAGCCAACAACTGGAGTTGTATCTGGCCATTTTGTCTCTGCCCCTGAGGATGTAGGGAAGACTTTGACCCCGGAGGGAGCCTGGGCAATCTGAGAAAGTCCTACGGCCTTTATCAGAGGGGGGAGGAGGGGGGATATGTGGCAGAGCGACTAAGAATAGTTGCCTGTTTTCTGCCACTAGTGAGTCATCCTGGTGAGACGTGCCACCAAGAGGCCCTGGTCCTTTGTGGGGGGGCCAACAGATATCTGTCCAGCAACACTAGGTTGCTGACAGCTGTATGGAAGCATGGCTGATATCCAGCCATTATGGGTTGGCTTTCGCCGGAACAGCTGCAGAGGGTGGGTGGTTGTTCCCACGTTTCCAGGTTCCCCAGGTTACATGTCTGGTTTTGGGCCATCCTTGGATGGCTATAGAAGCCTGTCTCTCCAGGTGGTCGGGACGTGGTCTGGCCACGTAGAAGTGGAGCAACAGAGGCTGGAGGAGAGCTCTGCCCCAGAGGTCATAGGAAGCCTGGAATAAGTGATGACACCTGTGACTTTGAGGTGCTGTGCAATAGGCACAGATCTCTGACAGAGAGGGTCCTCTGTAATTGAGTAAGTGCCAGACGCCAAGGATTTTTTTTTATTTATTTATTTTTTTTGTCTGTGAACGGTGCCTCTATAAAACTGTGATGAGGCCAAGTCTAAATAACCCTGTGCCAGAAGTCCTTTTAGAACCAATACTTTTCTACCAAGGACGGCGGTATCCTAAAGGCCAAGCGGAATCCCCAGGACGGATGCAAGTGAGGCGCACATCTTTCATTCCAATGAAATCTTCAAGGGCAAAGCAAAAGCCCATCTGTGTAAATCTCCTTAAACCCTTAAGGTCTAAGCAGCTTTAGACCTTTAGGACCAAGCCCTATGTTTTTAAATCTGAAATGTGTCCACTTTTATTTTTAATGCATTTACCGACCCATGTATTTTATACTGTTTTTCTAATGACATATTGTGCATTTAAGTTAAGTATTCATTTTGATTGATAATATTCATGTTTTTTTGAAAAATATCAAAATGTTGTGGAAAACGTGGAAAAATTTTACCGTTTCTAAGTTTAAAAATTTCTGTGTGTAAGACAGTCATATCAAACAAAATAGTAAATATTTAACATCTACCACTAGTCTACTTTATGTGTGCATCATTTTTTTTAAACATCCTCTTATTTTGTAAGCACATTAGGGGCTTTTAAATTTAGTATCAATTTTTACATCTTTCAAGAAAATTGCAAAAAAGGATTTTTTAGGGACACTCTAGCTATGACGATTGCTTTGAGGGGCCTATATATTAGAAACCCCAAAAAAGATTCTGTTTAATAAATTTGCACCCCTCAATGGATCCAAAACAATTCTTACAAAGTTTTGCTTACACTCCCCAAGTGCTTTACAGAAATTACAGCAAGCAAAGTGAAATTTCATTTTTTTGCAGATTTTCAAGTTTTTATACAAAGGTTTACAAAGGTTTATGTCAATAACCCTAGACAGAAACGTAATGTGCCGCTAAGAGGTGAAGTGAAATTTGATTCTTTCTCTAACAACTTCCGTCAATTTTCGGTAGCCTTTCATGTCATTATTGTACAAATTGAAAGTCTCATTACTATTGATACCTTATAATTATGTGTTGAGCGATTTATTATCGCCAAAGTTGAAATTGGCACTGTTTTTATGTTTGATCGATTTTAATAATCACGAGATAATTTTTAGGTTAAAATCTTCATAATCTATTAATATCGCTCCATTTTCGGCGCTTTCCTGTCATTTTGGCGGCCAAGCAATCAGCTTAGAGAATCAGATCAGGTGAGCTGTTGGTGTGGGACGTCATGACTGGGATGTGTTATGGTGTGCCGATTGGCTGGAAAAATCACATGACCTAGTGTTTACTAGAACAAGCCCTTCCATTTCATGATCAGTGTTGTGTCAGTATCTCAAAGGAGTAGGACATGCGCTCGCCTCTGTGCAAACAACTCAGCGAAATTATTCTATTGTTCACAGAGACAGCTAAACTTTACTGTGAACCTTCGAACATAGGTAGATCAGAGATTGCATTTTTTAAGGTAGTTAGGCTGAGAATTTTAAAAGGAGCATATACTGCTTGTAAAAGTCACGGGTGAGCGGGGGAGGGGGGATACCCACGGCGAACACAGACAAGCTCTTTTAAGGATGACTGGATATGTGCACCCAACTTAGTGTGGACATTGCATTGCAATAGCTTTTATTTTTTTTTTATTTAACTGTATTTTTATAAAATTTTACTATTTTTGATAAGATACAGAAAATTACAGGAATTAAAGCATAAAGCAAACAGCATACATCATATATCCAATAAATGAAGTTGGTATAAAGCCTAAAACATAGGCCACAAACATAGTTCAATAAAATAAAACCTTGGCAAATAACTAGTCAAGCAGAAACCATTTATCTTGGGATAAAGCACAAGGCAGTAGACAGGCAGGACATACTTGGAGAGACATGGGACTAGACACAGAAGGGGGGATATAGGGAGGAA
The DNA here is from genome assembly GCA_025379985.1 of Phyllomedusa bahiana. Taxonomy (NCBI): domain Eukaryota; kingdom Metazoa; phylum Chordata; class Amphibia; order Anura; family Hylidae; genus Phyllomedusa; species Phyllomedusa bahiana. The sequence goes on from JAODAL010005079.1 coordinate 98,225, forward strand.
GGGACGCTCCTGTAAATCATGGTACATAGCCGTTTTCCCAATAGGAAATACATGGCTCCCATACAGCATCGTAATACTTCGGGTTTGTCACGTGTATGAGACATAATCGTTCCACACGATGCACTTCACAAATCCACGAGTGCAGGTCGTGCAGGGACGGGGGATCGGCTGCTTTCAAAAGGCGGAAATCAGGCACTTAGCAAGCCCGTAAGGATGTGGAGGAGGAGCTGAAGCATGTCTAGATTGACCCTGCCAGTGGGCTTTAAAAAGAAAAGACCGAGGGATCAGCCTGGACCCCCCCGCTGTAGGACCCCGAAAGGACCCCGCTGACCTGCGCTCAGAATAAACTGAATGTTCGGCAGTCCCAGAAAATATGGGTTAATGAACCTGGCCAAGGCTCCACACCTGCCCCCCCCAGCAGGCCGTTCGAGACAGCTGGGGTTAAATTTATGAAGCATTTCTGGGGTGTGAGAACGTACCAATGCATCATGATCTTTATATTGGTTCTCCTTGTAGGGGGTGCAGGTCGAGGAGGTGGCTGCTCCTGTGCCATATGGTCTGCCAGACTGGATATGGTAGCTTCGCCCAAAAAGTGTTCCCATTTGTGCATGTACGGGTGGTAACGATCTGAGTCCAACGGGGGATCGTTCAGTATGGCATAGATAACGGAGATGAGACCCTTTGATGACCGCCCCGTACCTGCACAACCTTTCAAAGGGATGGGGGAGGAGAGGGATGTCCCCCCTACGAGTGTCTGCATGAGATGCTTTATTTTGAAGATTTTTTATATTTTTTATAGGAAACTGGTGCTTGGACGGGAGATCATAGGTGCTGACAGAGTTCCGCAAAGGGGAGAAGTTCCCTAGTTCGGAAAATGGGCAATATTCCAGCAAAATGGAAACAATTTATTTGTTGCCATTTTTGGGGGTCACAAAGGGTCGCTGAGTTACTGGCCGGTTGTAGAGAGGTGTAGAGAAAGAGATCTTTGGGAGGCCTTAGAGGCTAATTGAAATTGTCGGCGATTGCTCCAAATCATCTTTGTAACAAGACATCGGGCCACCATTAGGGTGCCAGAGTACGGCAACTCTGTGGCAGCTACGCCACAGGACTGTTGGGATGAATCGGCGCCATCCACTGTTTCTCTATTCCATCCATTTGGTGTATGCTAAAAGCGTGGACCTGCTGGGATGATAACGCAATACCGGACGCCCAGTAGTTATTTTCAAGATGTTCGTGGCAGCCAGGCCCCCCCCTCAGCTTGTGCTTACACTCAGGGACTTCCTTGCATTTCGATGACGACCATGTGCCCAGATAAACTTTGTGAAAAATAGCTGCTTGGACCGTATTTGCGTTTTTAAGGGGATTGGCACCGGGTCGGGTTTCAAAGAGGTAACAACAGTTTGGTCAGTTGTCATTTTCAATTGAGGCTATCGGCCTAAAAGGGATAGGTTTCTTGGAGTGCCATTTATGAAAGGAGGGACCCTTACTTCTAAAAAACAGTGGAGGGAAGTGGGCGTCGTAGAGGGATTTGTATCTGGCGTCAAATGGACACTCTAATATACTTTTGCGAAGGATTTCCGCCAATTGTAATGGAAAACGAGATTGGACGTTCTGATAGGGGTCTCAGGTTGAAATGTTAAGAGGGAGAGCCTCCATTTTGATGTGTTGACTTGAAAGCTGGAGCTGTCCAAAGTCTTCCAGAAGAGTGTGCAAGCTAGAGAGGGAGGGGACGAGGTTCAGTCAGCGTCAAGAGGACATCATCGGACAAAAAGGGAAACCTTAAATAACTCCCTGGTTCCTAACGCGGATACCTGAGATCGAGGAAGCGAGTTGATCCTAGAGGAGGGGATCCATACAAAAGTATGAAACAGTAGTGGGAGGGGGGCAGCCCCTTGGCGCGTGCCATTATAGATCTTGAATGAGGGGGGAAGTCTCGTGGGGCAATTTTACCGAGGCCGATGGAGAGGAGTAAAGACCCTAATCGCATGCATGTGGAAGTTACCAGCAAAGCACGAAAGGGGACCCCAAGATGTTGCCAAATAAGAAAGGACAGCCTAGGCGGGTTCAATAGCCTTTCTCCGCATCGATGGCTAAGTAGAAGGGCCTCTGTGTTTGTACCAAGTTAGCAACTTCAATTAGGTCTATGGCTGTATGGTATTTTCCCGCACCTTGCGACATGGGACGAATCCCACCTGGTCACTTATGAATTAGTCGCGGGAGCCAGTGGGCTAGACGATTGGCCAATATCTTAGACAAATATTTTGATGTCTGAGTTTAGGAGTGGAATTCGGTCTGTAGCTTGCACACTCTGCCGGATCCTTCACTGGTTTGGGAATGAGAGTGAGGTAGCGAGTGAGGACATCTCTCAGGGATAAGGGGTGCCATTTAGGAAAATCATGAAAATAATGCGTGCAGGGCAAGGGGTTAACTCTTGGGAAATGTTATTTTATAGTACGAATAAGGTAAACCCATATGGGCATGGCCTTGCAATTAGGCAATTCCTTGATCACCTCACCAGTGAGCTTCCTCTGTGTAATAGCGGGAGTTAAGAGCCTAAACAGCCTTCCCAGGGAGTTTAGGGAGAGAACAAGATTTCAGTAGTATTTTTCTTAGCTCGGAAGTCTGAGTCGGGTCCTGGGTCTATGGGTTAATGAGTACATAAGTTAAGAAGAATTGTCGGAAGAGGATCCCATGGTTCTTGGGATCGTATATCAGGAAGAAACCGTCGGGGCTCAGCTAAGGCATGGGGGTGGACCTAACCCGGCCATTCGCAACTGCTGGCCAGGTAGGGTGTGGGCTTACTTGCCAATATCATAAAACCTTCGCTTAGAATAGAGGAGGAATCGGATCATACTTTCCGCATGGCCAAGTCTTTGAGGCGAGATCTAACTCTGGACAATGGAGGTAGGTTGCAAGTTTTGGCCTAGAGAACATTGTGGTTTGCATGGGACTGGAGGCGAAGGTTTAGGTGATTGGTTGTTCCTTTCTCATCCCTCTTTAGCACGAGCTCATATGGAGATGCAGGTTCCCCTCAGAACTGCTTTGTGAGCCTGCTCATAAGTGGAAACTCTGCGCAATGAACCAATGTTTAAGTACCGAAATAATTGTTAAGAGCACTACGAAAACCTCCTCTCTCAATGCCGAACTCTTTAGCAAAGGCACTGTGTTTAGTCGCCAGCAGTGGCAGGAGAGGGTAAGGGTGGGTAAATCGGTTTTTAAGGTGAGAGAGAAAGGCGATGGTCGACACGATATGGGCCTATCTGCGCATACGAGCTCATGCGCAAGGCTGGGATGTTGCCATAGAATGAGTCTAGACGGGATTGGGTCGTTGTGGGGGGGAGTTAGAAAGTGAAGGATCTGGTAGACGGGTGATTTGATCCTCCACAGATCGTAGAGGCCATGTTTTTCTGACCAGTTTGCCGCAATCACCGTGGACGCTGTACTGAGGCCCTTAGAGGGGGGTCTGCCCTGTATGGGAATTGTCTATCAAATGGTTGGGGAGAATACCAGGGTTGAAATCCCCACCCAGAATGAGAGCACCCGGGGGAAGTCTGGACAATTTATTTAGCCACTGGAAAGAAAGCGGGTTTGGGAAGGTGTTAGGAGCATAAACAGTGCACTGCGTCGGCGGGGCACCATACAGAGATCCCTGCAGGATGACAAAGCTTCCACAGAGGATCAAGATCCGAACTGGCCACATGGAGGGGCAGGATGCTGATGAAGTATGACATCCACCTTTCTTCCGACCACTTGAGGAGAATAGGTACAGGGAAAGGGCTGTCTTGGCAAAATTAAAGGAACCGAGGGAGTCAAAGTGGGTCTCTTGTACAAAGCGATAATCCGCCTTCAGAGAGTATGCAATTCAGCAAGCAGCAGGCGGCGATTCACATCTGAGTTTTAAACCCTTCACATTAATGGTGACACAGGTAGCATGATAAGGATAATAAGGAGAGGAAGAGCACAGCGAGGGGACAACGACAATCACGAGACAGGGGGGGACAATGAACAAATAAAAATCACAACAAAACCGGCTCAATTAGCGAAAGAAAATGAAGCAGAGATATACCAGAAAAAGAAGCAAGAGGACAATACAGTCCTAATTTACTGGGTTGGGGAGAGAGAGAGGGGTGAGGGGGCTACCATAGAGTGCGAAAAAAGACTAATGGGCACCCAGGACCTCACGGTATCATGTCTTAAATACTAGGGGCGCTCCTCTCCTTCGGCACGAGGAGCCTACTCCCGCCAAAGGGGAGAAGCCTCCCAATATTAGAGATCTGAAGCTGAATAAAAAAGTAGCAGGAGCTACTTGTGTGAAGTATGAAATACAGGGTAATACACCAGTAGGAGATCAGAGAATGTGGGAACCGAATAACCTTCAAAGAAACTGTACCCAATCAAGTCATCGTAGTGAGAAGGTTGGCTTACAGCCGTAGCCAGGGTCCGCCCCGCACTGGACTTAACCCCAGATCAAAAATTTGGAAGTGAGCACCTAAATATGGGAGCTGGTAGAAACCTGCATCTAGCTCAAGGGAGAAAAAAGCATGCTATAGAAAAAAAGGGAAAAAAGCTTTATAATGTCCCGGAATTAGTGTTAACGGTGGGGTGTGTGCGGAAGTTGCGCCTGGCCGGGGCTTCCTCCAGTTGAGAATCGTCCCCTTTGTGGAGGGGAACTGGCCCTGGAACGGCTGGGAAGGAGTTGACGGAGGACGTCTAAGTCCCAAATCAAAAGCTGCGGGACCGGGATCTGCAAGGCGCACAGAACGGTAGTCATATCTTCGTGAGTCTTGGGTTGGTGAATACACGGCTCTTTTCGCACAGAAGAGCGAAAAGGAGTTCCATCGATACGGAATCTGACGCTCTGTAGAATAGAAAAGTCGTGGTCGCAGGAGGCGCCTCTTTTGCAATTTGACCAAGGGACAAGTTTGGAACAAATGAATCTGCTCTCCTCATATTCAAGTATACGCCTGGCCCGGGCCTTTGACAGGATGCTTCCTTCGATGGTAAAGTCTTGCACGCAAACAGATAACCATCCCTCGGGAGGGGGGAAGATCCCTTTGGAACGGAGGGCTCTATGAGCTCTGCCAGATTGATAGAGTTGTGAGGGTCGGTTCGCCCAAGGATGCTAGAAAAGTTGGACGACAAGGCTGAGAATGTAGTCATCAGTAACCGTTTCAGGTAATCCCCGACCCGGATATTATTCCTGCGACCCCTTTTGTCAAGGTCCTCGACATGGACGACCCAGTCCGGACTAATGATGCTTGAAGCAACAAGAGTAGGGTGCAGGGCGGTGATATTTGATGGTTTCCGGCATGGCCTTCGTCGAGGGCATCCGCCCTATCTGTAAGATGTGTAATGTCTTGCGCAAAGATGACGATTTCTTGTCTGCAAGCCTCTTTCACCTCAGAATCTGGGTGTGTGGAAGTCAGCGTACCAGATTGTTTGAGCATTAGTTGAATAGTCCAGACCATTGCAGGGGCCATTAGGGTGGAGGTGGAGGAGCTCGGTCTTGAGTTTTTGAGAGATTTCAGGTAGCAGTCAGAGGGCGGTGCGGAGGGTGGGTGGGGTACCCTGAGGACTGTGCCGAGAACGGGCACAACGGGCGAGTCTTCCTAGGGATCAATCCCACAGCCGTGGGGGTAGTGGGTTGATGATTCCTCCAGTCGCCGCTCTTTATTAGGTGCGTGGTAGGGATGGACCAGGCATCCTTGGTGGAATCTTGAGGAGACCTAAGATTGCGGGGCCATAGAGCCAGAGTGTGCTGCCATGTGAGTTGGGTGGTTGTGGAGCTCAGCAAGGCTCTTATGGGTAAATCCGGAGAGCCTGCTGCACTATGAGGGGCCAAGATGGATCTGCCTGACGGGCCGACCACGTGGGGACCCAGGGGGCGGTTTTTGTGTCCAAGTGGGCCATAAGGAAGCTGTGCAGTGTCACCAGTCTTATGTGATTCAGCGGCGCTGCAGGTGCAGGACAAACCGTGAGGCAAGTCCCTGAGTTGTAGTGGAAGCAGGGGAGGTCGTTGGCCAGCCCAGGCAGACAGATGGTGAGTGCTGCGGGCCGGGGAGACTCCTATTGTAGGTGATAAACATCTGAACAGGATCCCGGCCTATGAGTCAACTCAGTCTCTTACAGCTAGGTGACGAGGCTGGCAGGGAGCAATGGCGGCGGCCCTCGTGGTGCAGTGGTGCGGGAGCTGCGGATCCTTGCTGCCCACTTGATCCGTCGGGGTCACCAGGAGCAAGAGGACCCGTGGGGCTCGGAGGGATCCCAGACGCACGGGCAGCTGCTGTGGCTGTGGAGTCAGCTCCCATGTCGGGTTTAAGTCTGGCAGCGGCGGCTGTTGCGGGGTAACGGGACGGGGACCGGGGGTGCTGGCAAGGTTAGCGAGACGCTACATGTATCACCAGGAGGCAGATGATGACCAAAAGTGTGCCTTGCGTGTCCCGGTAGCATCTGTCGCCGTCCGGGTCTGTGCTGCTGCGCCGATTAGTATGCGATCTCACTTCCTTTTGCCTGATGGCAGCGGGCAGGAGAAGATGGCTCCGGGTCGCCTCGGCAGTTGCCGCGCTATCACCGCGCTCTGGTAAAGAAGCGCATTCCACCCTACGGTGAACGGTGTGGAGGGCACGGATTTCGCTGCAGGGGTTCTTCTGGAGTTCTGGGGCTTATTTTTCCCCATCAGGGGTCCACTTCCAGCACGTATGGAGCTTAAAAGGGCAGCCTGGCAGCAGGTGGCGGTGGTGGGAGGAGCTCACTCAGAGCACTTCCATCCACTGAGCTTCCCAGGCCACGCCCTGGTTCTAAAACATTTAATGGATTTCAGTTATTATGTTAGAAATCTGCACAGCTGGGTATTGAAATTAAAACAAAGTTTTACAATTTTTTTTTATTTGTGGAAAATATAACAATTTATTTACTGGATGCACCCCTATAGTTCTTTTTTTTACTGGTACCAGAGTAGTACAATGTTTGTGTATATTCTATAACATAGGACTTTTACTGTACAAAACAAGCTGTTATTTGATGTAGCTTTACTTGTATATTCAAATACCACTATCTTCCAAGATAGAATCTTTAATAAACTTTGAACGTGCCCCCTCCATAAAAGCAGCAAATCGATTCTGATCCAGAGACAGAGATAAAAGAAAATCTACTTACCCAATATCTAACAGATTTCAATCGGGGGAATCAAATATACTAGCCAGACTGTTTATATTGGTTTTAAGATTTATTGCCTAAGGGGATATGCAATTCTAGAATGTAAATGCATGACTTATTTATGGAATCTAACCTTAAAAAAGAGTAGCTTTGATTTCAGCAACAATTTACACTTACCCTATACATCTTATACAGCATATGTTGTTTAGAGTGGACTAGCAAAAAATTGTTAAAAGTGGGCAACATAGGGAGAATGGGCATCATAATCAAGCATGGATTTTAATGTAGGGTGAAATAAGCCGAGGTATTGTATTTTTAACATATTGTTGTATGAATGGGATTCCAACATCATTTAAACTGAGTTATAATGTTTGAGAATACGAGTTATCTCTGAGTGTACAGTACACTTGAGTGCCCAAGGATAACATTTAGGTGGGAAAAGAAGGGCTTTGGAATAGGAACAACTGCAAAGACAAGCCTGCTTACATAGAAAGTTACACAAACCTGCTTACTTTTGCACCAATAAAATGCTAATGCAAATATATACCATACATATATACAACACATACAGTATACAATATAATCTAATAATATGAAACATTGGTTGAATAACAAAAAGCCAATAAATTGAAAACACACACGCACACCAGAGAATATATTAACATCATCAGTAGTACAGATTAGTATGCAAAATCTATTGTGTAGTATATCAGATAAAAAAACAATACTGGTACTGGTCCTAAAATCCTAGCAAATTCCAAGTAGGGGGCAAATTTTGTATGCATATATTTTCTTTTGGGGAACAAGAAAAAACCTTAATTGGTACAGAAATACTAAGGGGCCCACTGTCAGGAATTACAATTTATAATTACTTGTTCTAAAAGGAAGCTACAATTTCTGTATACATTAGTGTATGTGAATGATGTGTGCACTAATTGATAGGAATTGTTTTTGCATTTTTTTTAATTGTATCACTGTACAACTATGATTAAGTCATTACAATGGTGGCAATCTCTCAAGGTTCAGAGAACTTCTTGCTCTACACATTTTGACAAAAACTTATAGGGTTTTGATTAAATATACATCTTAAGCCCATAATCTAGCTAGGGAACAAAAACCTTTAGAGAAAAAGAGGAATTCACAAAACTATTTTTCACATGCAGTTTTATTAGTGGTTGAATTTTGCAGATTTTGAAGAATTAAAATAAGTTAACGGTGAGGATATGGAAATATTGTTACATTTCTGTGCATCCATGATGAGTTATAACACTCTCCAAAATAACTTCATGCTATTGAAGTCAAATTTAGGTCCATTGAGGAAACAAGTCAAATGGGATATGTCTCATGTATACACTGTTTCAACTAATTTACTGAAATGTATTTAATTTTCCTGACGTACAACTGGAAAAAGATATATAGGTTGCACTATAAGACAAATGAAAAAACGTTCAGAACATATAACAGGCATCAAAAACAAACAGATATTTAAGTCTGGGGCTGTAAGACATTTTGTGGAGGAACACCAGGGAGATCTAAAGAACTTCACATGTTATGAAATTGAAATGTTGAAAAGACTTCTTAGAGGAGGAGATTGGGAGCAAAAAGTCAAACTCAGAGAAGCATACTGGATATTACATTTGAACACACGTACACCAAAACGGTTAAACCTTTGGAATGATTTAATGTATAATAAAATATATATATATATATATATATATATATAAAATAAAATATATATAGTTAATAAATAATATGTTGGTATAGAAATTGTTTTCTGAATCTTAAAGTGATGTAATATGTCTGTCATAGGTACTGAATTGTGATTGGTTTTAATAGTGTTTTTAAGTAAACACAGGTGTGTGAAGGGAGGGGCCGTGACGAAGAACCTGTATGGTTAGAAACGCATAGCCCGTGAGCACGAATAATGTGTGGATCTGCTGGATTTGGAAAATAAAGTTTTTTGTTTTACCTGCGCTGGAATTTTTCCGTTTTTTGATGGACTGATATTTCTATTTAGACAGATCATTTAGGAATGTAATTTTTTACAATGCACAGTAAAACTCAGTTTTGATTAATATGATTTATTTTATCTAATTCATCAATAGTTTTTCAAGGGTATGTTTTTTTGTTTAAATATTAAAGGGAACCTGTCAACTACTTTATGATGCCTAATAGATGTGTAGCATGAAATAGCTGCAGGCTACCTGGTCCCAACCAATGGGGATATGTTCTTAATCTCTGCAGCATTTCAGGGTAAAATACCTGATGAAATTGGGTATGGTACAAGAAGAAGCAATCACAGCTGGGAATGATGAGTTCATTGTGTGGCTTCTGTCCGTCTCCTCAACTAAACTGACAACCAACTCTCTCCATATAGAATAAGGTAATCCCAGCACACCAATGTAATGCATACACAGATATATTTATTATAATAGCAATCATGTGGATAATGCAAAGTATTTATTTAGGATTTCAGGTATCGACGTTTTGGCTAAAGCACCTTTGTCAAGTGACATCAAAGGAATAGCATCGTAATCCAATGGAAGCAGTATAGGAAACTTGTAGGTAGTGTGTTCCAGCTCTGTATGGTAAGAGTAATGTATACAGGATGAGGAGGTTCCAGAGGAGATCCAAGGGGCAGGCAAAAGAGCTGGTGGAAGTGGACTGCAGAGATAAGAACGGAGCATCCGGTATGAAGGAATAGGAGCCAGTACACACTACCTACCAGTATCCTATACTGCTTCCATTTGATTATCCTGCTATACCCTTGATGTCACATGTCAATGGTCGTTAAGCACCATCCTAAATCAATACTTATGACATTTTTGTACATCCCAGCTTTACCAGATAGCCAGTCTGAAGCACCAGAACTGCAGTCTATGTACCACCAAATCCAAGGAGCTCAGTGGAGAAAAGGAGCATCATAATTAGCAACATTAGGTTGCTAACCCGTTTGTTTAGTTAGCATAGCTGCTACTCGGCTTTCATGGGCTCCTTTTCTGGGATGGCTGTAGCGAGGGTGGGAGGCCGTCCCTACAGTCCAGTCTGGGCTTTTTCTGGACCTCTTTGAGGCCTTTAAAAGCCTTTTAGTTGCAGACCTCAGGTGAGAAGTATAACCTGAGGAATCTGTTGCCATTTTCCCTCCAGAGAGTGCTGCATTTGAGAGCTTGAGAAGGAGCTCCAGGACGCTGTCCTGCTTCCTAGAATGTGGATGCAAACCACACCACAAGTTCACATGTTGCAATACCTTTATTTGGCTAAAGCTAAGCCACCTGCCTGTGCTAGGTATGGACTATAACAAGATGCTGTGCTAACTATGGTTGTAGACTACTTTTGTTCCTGTTTGCTATATTTTTGTGTGTTTTGCCTTATACATAAATACCCTATTGTTTTGCATCCAAAGAACCCATTTGTGCCTGCCATTTGTCAAGCTAATCTCCCACAATATGTAAGCATTACATTGATGTGCCGTGGATTACCTTATTCTTTTCCACTTGAGCATCCATAACAACAAAAGAAAGGTGTGCGTAGCCTTTAGGGTATGTTGACACGGCTTATTTTCGCCGCATATTTCACCACAATTACGGTAATACATAGCTCTCACAAAGAGCTATGTGTTACAGATCGTCCTCCTGTGCATACAATACGATCATATTGTACGCCGGGAGAGAAAAGTGACATGCCCATTGTTAGCGGCGAATACGCATATGGAGAATTTGTTCAACAGATGATGAATATAATAAAAACAAGATTATGATCAATAAGTCTGTAAATAAGGGATATCCTAAAAAATGTGTACAGAAAATAGGAGAAGAAATCGGGAATATTCCATGTGATACTATCAGGGAAATCAAAAAGAATAACGAATTGCTACAACATGATAGGTTAGATTTCCTCTCAACTTATGATAATCATTCTGAACTGATAAAAAATGCTATAGAAGAATCGTGGAAGATTCTACAAAATGATGAAGTATATGGCCGCCTAATTAGGAAATATCCAAGATTTGTGTATAAGAGAGGCCAAACAATTGGTAATTAGATCGTTATGTCAGATTTAAAAACCAAAGTGTCTAAACAAACATTTTTAAGAACACAACAAAACGGTACTTTTGCGTCTTTAGGTTGTCAGAATTGTTCAAGCATTATAAAAGGAGATTTTTTTATTCATCCCACTAAAGGCCATCCTATTTACCACAGGGGCTTTTATACATGTAACACATCGAGTGTCGTGAACATGTTGAAATGTCCCTGTAGTAAAGTTTATGTGGGACAAACCACCAGACAGATAAAAATTAGGCTCAATGAACATCGTTCACAGATCAGATGATGTAAACAGAAAAAATGTACCAAAAAGGATTGTGATGATAAGAAAAATAAAAAATGCTTTAAAACATCGGAAGCCAGGCACTTTCTTGAATTTAACCATGGAGTCAGTGAATTAAAATGGTGTATTTTAGAAAACATAGAAGAAGGTGATTCTACAAAAGTCAAAATGTATTTATTACAAAGAGAGGTCTATTGGATCTCGTTTTTACAATCACTGACTCCAGTAGGGTTAAATGAGGAATGCAACTGGGGAGCTTTTCTATAAAAGCTGTGTATTACACCTGCTTTGGTAGTTGATGATTTCCATCTATACGTCGGTGTACACATTTGCTCTACTAACAAGTTGCGATAATTAGGTTTTTAGTGAATTGCATACATATTGAGTAAACATTACCATTGGTTGTTACAGCATGTGAGTGTATTGGTATTGCGGTGATATATATCTTTAGAGTTTCGCAGCTTAAAATAGAGTTATAATATAAGCACGAGGTAAAGGTAATATTTAAAATTGAAATACTATGAATATTATAGTGATCCACCGTCCTTTGTATTTACCAATAGGATTTGAGAAGAGTTTGAATATCGTTTTCAATGTGTGTTAAGATTGCTTTTATGGTTGTATGTGTTTAGCAGTAGTTAAAATGAAGTAGTTAAAATGAACTTATGTGCAGCACACAGGTGTACTTGACAAAAGGAGCGTGTCCCCCGAAATGTCGTGCAGTTTTTCACAGCCCTGTGAGCATAGGTGTAACTTTGGTGGGATATGGAGGGGCCTGGTCCCCCCACTTTTTTCTGGGTGGGGGACGGTCCCCCCCCACTTTTTGGTCACTTCAATAAAAAATAATCCATATGAAAGCATGAGAATGTGGTAAGTGGGGAGAGCAGAGCACAGAGGAGGAAGAAGTTAACCCTTTGCCTCCTATATTTCTGTGTATCTTTGGGGGACCGAGTAGGTAGCAGCCTCAAGTGTCAGTGCAGAGTAAGAGCAGCGCTGATTGGTAGAGCATGAGTCAACAGGGGCTGCTTAAAGGGGTTTTGCCACGATGTAATGTTGATGTGGGATCCTCCAAAATGGGTATTTACTCACTTTTCTAAATATATGTGATTACAAAAAGTGAAGCCTGTGAGAGCTACAGCTTTCTTTACATGCCCTTAGTTACTTAAAAGTTTACATTAGACACAACCAGGAGCTGACAGGAGCTGATCTGGCAGCGCTTGCATGTTTGCACTTCTTATCTGATGACGGGGATCATAAAGGAGCTTGCAAGGGGCTGGGGAGAAATGTGCAGTGTATGAGGCTTTCTGCTGTATAGAGAATACACTAGCTGTGCTGTAATTATCTTAGTAAACATTTCAGACGCTCCCTTGCTTACTCGATCTGCTCGGGCCCCCTCTCTCTACCCCCTGCAGCAGTTCATGATACAGCATTATTTTTTTATCTTCTGTCCTGAGCAGATAACAAGTAAGAAAGTCACTTTGTGGCAAAACCCCTTTAACCAATCAGAACGCTGCTCACAGTCTAGCACACTCTGTATGGGGCTGTATCTTTGCCTCCCATTGTATACCACTTCCCCTATGCTCCCCTATGCTCAGCCCTCATCAGAGAAGAAGAGAAGCTCTTGCCAAATGCCAACTGTACCAGACTACAGGAGACAGGTAAGGAGGGGACAAGGGTGCTAGGTGTTGCGTGTGCATGTGAGTAGGGTATGAACTGTATATGTGAGATGTGTATATACTGTACAGCCATGTGTTTAGCCATGTCACGTCTTCCCTGTACTTATGCGCAGGGGAAAATGAAAGTGAATGGGACCGGCCTCGCAGCATTTTAGAAGTATGGACTGGCCAGCGCATATTTCTAACACACCCAGCATATAGCAGAGCACACAGTACGCCCCGCTATACGCCATGTGAAAATACCGTAAGGGTACATTCAGAAGATATGAATGCTGATTCTGCGGAGGATTCAGTGCTGGATCTGCCTCAGAACTGGCATCCAATCCGGCAGGAAACTGATTTACATTATACCCTATGTAAAATCAGTATCGCTGTTTAGATGTTGTTTAGTATTTTCGGCGTGTACTGTCAGCGCCTACAAATTATTCTTCGAGGTGTTTTGCACACTAACAGCACTAATGGATAGGAGGGAGAAATCTTCCTTTGGACAGTCTGGATCATTTGCTCGTCAGAATTCTGTGTTTGCATGCGCAGATTTCAAACAAGCAATGACACTGCCAGTGCCGAAAAACCGTCATGTGAACTCACCCAAAGTGTGTAGTGTGTCTGTGTTCAATATATGTATTATATACACACACACACAATTTTTGGAGTACCTAGTCTAACGTAGTCTCTGGGGTAGAGTGTGTAATGTAATAATCTCTGGGGTATTGTGTAATCAAATCTCTGTTGTACAGTGAGTAAGGTAATGTCTGGGGTACTGTGTGTAATGTTATCTCTGGGCTACAGGGGGTAATGTAATCGCTGGGATATGGTGAATAATGCAGTAATAACTGGGGTACAGTGTGTAAACTAATCTTTGGGGTACAATGGGTAATGTAGTAATCTCTGGGGTATGGTTTAATGTAATCTCTGGGGAAAAGTGAGTAATGTAATATCTGGTGTATGGTGTGCAATGTAGTGATCTCTGGGGTACAGTGAGTAATGTAATCTCTCGTGTATGGTGTGTAATGTAATCTGTGGGGTACAGTGTGTAATGTAATCTCTGGGATATGATGTAATGTAATCTCTGGAGTACAGTGAGAAATGTAATCACTGTGGTACTGTGAGTAATGTAATATCTGGGGTATGGTGTGTAATATAATCTCTGGGGTATGGTGTGTTATGTAATCTCTCATGTATGGTGTGTAGTGTAATCTCTGGGGTACAATGAGTAATATAATTCTCTGGGTACGGTGTTGTAATGTAACTTTCTCTGGGGTACGGTGTGTAATGTAATATCTGGGGTATGGTGTGATGTAATCTCTGGAGTACAATGAGTAATGTAATCTCTGGGGTACTGTGTGTAATGTAATCTCTGGGACACAGTGAGTTATGTAATCTCTGGGGTATAGTGTAATGGGATCTCTGGAGTACAGTGATTTAATGTAATTCATTTCCAGGTTCGTGTGTTATTAATACATTTTTGGGGTACAGTGAATTAAATTTTATTTTTTGGTGCCTGTGCAATTTCCTTTTAAGGTGTAGTTAGAAATGAAATTTTCTGGGCTAGCATGTGTAAAATAATTAATTTCAGGATGCTGTGAGTGACGTCATTTCAGGTGTATGGTATGAAATAAAATAATTTATTCCTGGGGGCTCGTAAATTTTGGGATTCTTTTTTTTTCCTCTTCTCTTTGTTTTAAAATTTTTTTAAATGGGTAGGAGGGGGGGATGGGGGGGGGGGTTAAGGGGAAATTTGCTGCATTGCACAACATTTTTTATTTCCATTTTTAGAGGGGGAAATATTGTCGGGGGCTGGTTTTTCTTTCATTGCCAGGGCTGCTTTTCATTTCAGTTGGGCCCTAAAATTCAGTAATTAGGGGCCCACTCAAAACGGATTGCCCAAAAAAAAAAAAAGTGTTTGCCATAAGGCCCTCCCGGCCCTGCGGGGGGCGCTCACAGCGCTCCCTCAGCCCCCCTCGCCGGGTTAGCGGGGGCCGCTCCACTGCAGGGCGAGGGGGGGAGAAGGGAAGGGAAGGGAAGGGAAAGTAAAAAGGGAAGGGAGAAAAAGGAGAGAGGGAGGGTGGAAAATAGGGGAGAGGGGGAAAAATTTGGTCCCCCATTTTTTAAACCAAAGTTACGCCACTCCCTTTTGGAGAACGAGGAGTGTACCCACCGTTCGGATCTACTTGCTCGGAAGAGCATTTATATTCTAAACTCTATCAATGCCGTTGGAAACTATGTTACCTAAGGACTGCAAAAACCGCAGTTGCTTTTTTGTGTTTTTGGGGTTTATATAATGCTAAACTTTTTTGGACTATTATTTAAGTCTTATGGAACAAAAAAAAGTTTGAGAAATAACAGATGAAAAGTGAAATAAAAGTGATTGAAGTTGAAAACTAGTTCAAGACCAGCCAGGTTAACCTGTTTATGACCGGATACATTTTCATTTCTTCAAATTATTTTTGGGCCTAAAGCTTCGTCATTTGTATAAAAAAATCACAAAAAAATGCGACATTTTTTAACAAAAACACCAAAACAAGGGCCCATTTACACCCAAAATGACTGTATACAGACTGACCCGTAGGAGGCAACATAACCCCCTGTGTATTGGGGGGATAACTAATGAGTGCGTTAACACCCCTCCATAGGGGAACAACTGAAGAAAAAAAAAAACTGACTTTGGGTAAGTCCAGTTACCCAGTATGAAAAAAAGTCACAGTATAATAAAAGGGGACTGCAAATGCAAAAAACACTGTTAAGACAACCACACACATAAATATCCCAGTTTTCTGTGATTTTTCTGTAAATGGTTAGTGTAGGGACTCGCAAGAAATCAAGGAACCTTGACGTTGTGTGCAAGCTTGCATATAGTGGCCACTGTATCAACTAATACCTCATACTGTATTTGATATTTTTCTGGTACGTCATTTTGTACCCTAAAAATGGAGCGGGGTGTCAATATTTTGTGTTTGGAAAACCTGAAATGTACTGGGCAGCCTGCCTAATCAAATAGTAGAGGTGTCATAGGTTTTAAGCTAGCATGGTGTACCACATATAACTGTATAAGTGAAACCCTCTCTATCGCCTTTTCTATATGCAATTATAATACTAATAACCACCCCCCTTATGCACAGAAGGGTGTGGTGCTTGTTTTAGTATTTTTTTGTTTTTTATCATTCATGTGTTCCCCCTTTGGGTGGGGGTGTGAGCTGCACAATTATTTTTTCCCAAGTAGCCACGGGCTGGTGTGCCTCCCATGGTTATCCCGCCCATTGTGCGGGAATATGGCCCTTTTGTTTGTGCTTTTGCCATTTGTATACCAATAATTGTAATTATTTTTTAAATAGCAAAGTTTGTCACAAAAACACTTGTCTCAAAAATAAATGTCTCACCTTTCCGTTATGGTATTTTTTTAAAAAGGGAGAAAAATAAATAAGAATAAACCCTATCTATTTTAGCTCAATTAGGATTATCAAAAAATTTTTTAATTTGCCAAATGACAGATAATGAGAGAGAGAGAATATTTAAGTAGTGTTGAGCGATTGCGTGGTATCGAGATCGATGATAGTCGTAGTCGGCCCCATCGATAAGGTTTTTGTAGTGAGCATCGATTATGGCGATGACCTTAAAGTCTATGGGAGAGCAACAAACCTCATTATTACACCCAACAAGGTGGAGAAGCTGAAAAAAAATCCCCAAAAAGTCAAATGGTCGTGCTACTCTTAGGAAAACCCCTTGGTTATAAAAAATCACAGAAAAAAAGTCACAGGGCCATTTTTTATCCCCGTCTTGTACCCAGCTGACCTTTAAAATGCATCACCCAAATTAAAAAGTGCCGGGAAATATGATTTGAACCATATTTCTTGAAAAGGCATTTAATATCCTTCCCGGAACGCGTGGCCCCAAACCCGCATGACCCCCCAATTTTAAAAAAAGTTTGCCCCAAAAAGGGGGTTTTCAAACCAATTTTATTGAAATGGGCATTGATAACCTGTCCCGGGCCAAGCTGAGCCCCAAACCTGCTGACCCCCCTTTTAAAAAAAGTGGGGAAAAAAAAGGAGTTTTTAACCCACCATTTTAGTTGAACTGGACATTGACTATCCCTGTCCTGGGTCACAGCATGACCCCCAAAACCTGCATGCCCCCCAATTTAAAAAGTCCCGGAAAAAGGAGTTTTAAACCACCATTTTATTTTCACTGGACATTGCTAAAACTGTCCGGGGGCCCAGTGCCCCCAGGGCCGGGGTTTTACAGTGGGTGCGGTGAAAGCCGGTGGTGTCCATATTTTTAAACACGCGGGTTTAAAAAGCCCTGATGACGAGAACAAAAAACTGTGTGCTAAAGCGGGGAGTCGGAAGCGGAAGTGTGAGAACCCCAGCCCCCTCTTAAAGTCAATACCTGGGTAGCGCTTGCCCTCCGTATGAGTGTGGAAAATTTGAGTTCCCTTTGGGAAAATACTGGTGGTTAACGCTCCTGTTACACCCAGGTGCCTTTATCTTGGTTTTTTTTCTCTTTTTTACTCAAGGTTTGGAGGAAAAATGGCCTGTATTTGTTTTTCTGTCCCGTGCCCCATACTCCATGCCCTTGAAAAACTACATCTGGTCAAGTTTTCCTGTACCCCCCTGACATTCAGGGAATTTTTTTAACACTATTTTGTACATGCAAGTTTTTTAGTATTTTAAATTCTAGAAAACACTTTTTTAAAAATAGGAGGGAAATCCACCATGTCTTTTTTTCTCTTTTTTTCTTTGTATTAAGGGTTGTTAATACAGGGATTGATAGTATTTTAAAAGATCTTGCAAAAACAAGTCATTTTGCTATGTGTCATTAAAACAGTGTCCTACCTTTTCCCTGTTTCTGCAGCACCATCACCCTTGAGCCACTCTTGACAATTTAAAGAAAAAAATGTTGTTAGAAAAAAATTTTTTTAGGTGGCCCTGTGTATGCTGCATGTACAGAAAAATCCCCCCCAAAAAATTAAAAGCATGCCCCTTGAGCCATTTTGGGTAAATTGTGAAGAAAAATGTCTGTTAGAAAAAACATTTTTTTTAAAATAGGCCCTGTAGTATTGCTGCATTTCAAAGCAGCATGCCCCAAAAAAATTAAAAAAATTGCTTCTCAGCCACTGTTAAAAATTGTGAGGGAGAAATGCCACTTGAAGCACATTTCTGTTCAAAGGCCCAGTTATTGCTGTTCTCACAGCTACATGCCCCCAAAAAATTTAAAAATATGTTCTCCCCCACTATTAAAATTGTGGGGGAGAATCCTTAGAAGTCACATTTTCTTTTCCCAAAAGGACCATGATTATTGCTGTATTCACGAACTGCCCTCAAAACCTTGACAATGCGAAAACTTTTTAAAGATAAAGTGAGTTAAGGGAATGGGGGGTTTTGTATGAAACCTTGCTGTCTTTTACGTTCTCCTAACAGAAAAACCGAAAAAAGGGAACTTTTGGGGAAAAGAGAAAAAATTGCATAAAGAAATGTCTTTTTAAAAAAAAGTTTTCAAGAGGACCATTTCTGTTTAAAGGAATGTGAAGAGATGGCAACTAATCGGTGCCCTCGGCAATTGGGGCCACAAATTCAGAGATCCAGCCTGATTCTTTGTGAAAGTCAAACGATCACATTATCTGTGGAAACCCGGTGCGTTTGTTGTAATGACCCCTCCCAGCTGTGTAAAGGTCGCTCAGATAGCGCGGTGCGGGCAGGACAACACCTCTATGGCGTGCGAGCAGTCGGGCCATTCGCCCATTTTGGTACCCAGAAGTTTTTGGGCCCGGAAACATGCAAAAACATCGGGTTGAGACGCAGTGTCGTGCCCTGTCTTAAGATGATTTTTGTGTGTTGGATGTGTCCCGCTTGCTTTGCGTGGTGGGGGTGGTAAAAAAGATTCCCAGAGGTCCCCCTTTAGGCTTCTGCCCCCTTGCCTGCTGTGCCGCTCGCCTATTGGCATCTATGTGTCACGTCGCTGTGTTTTTCCCACCGTGACATTTGGGGAAACGTGAAGCAGAGAACAGATGTCTCCAGTTGAAAAATCAGCAAGGTTCCATTTCCTGCATTTTCTCTCTTTTGGGGGTGGAAAAAAAGTGCTGAGTTTTGTTTTGTACGGGGGTCCAGGGGGTGGCCACCCAGTAAATGTTGTTTATTTTGATGGCCTTATGTAGGTCATGTTGGGGAAATGGAGCACAAGATATGTGAGAGATGGAGCCTTGATTTCCCAGCCCGGGGTTGAGGGGCACTAGAAATGATCTTCCTCTCTTCCTCCTACCCCAAATTCGCGCCCCCTCTTTCCAAGGGGGGACGTCGGGGTTAGGAATACCCCCCCCTCCTCCTCCTCCTCCCCTGCCCCCGGAAGCTTTTATACGCCCCGACTTTCCTGAGTGATGCACCCTGAGAGTGATCGCCCCTTGCACTAGCTCTGAACCCCCAAACTGCCTAAAGAAGACCCATGAAATTGTGAAACTGTCGGGCCTTTTGGATTTTTACGGAGAGAAAGGCTCCATGTCCGCTTTTGTGTCCCTCCTCCTCCGTCGTGGCGGGGCCCGTTGTTCGAGTGTCCAAAAGATCGTTCCAGAACTAAGATCACAAAAATCTCCATGCTGACAAGGGATTTCCCCACTGACCATTTTGGGGGTTCTTCAAACTGGCAAGGTGGTGCAGGCTCTTTTCACCTGCCCAATCCGGTGGGTCAACCCCTGAGGTGCCCGCTGTTATCAGGCCTGTGTCACTTCGTACTGCGTAATGGCATTGCGCGCTGCCACAATCGCTGGGCATGGGTGGGTGGAATTCCGGTGTTGCCCGTCAAAAAATGAGACGGGTTTAGGGGAGGCCGAGTGACGCTCACGCAGCCCGGCGGGACGAAGCAGGGTGCGAACGCGGGAAATGCGAACTTGCTTCGAGCCCTTCCCCAGCAGGCAGTCCAGACCCCGGGGAGCTCTTTTGAAATTTTGGACGACAAGGTTCATGACAGTGCCCGGCAAGGGGTGGCTCCAGCCTACCGATTTTTAAGGGGGCCAGCAGATTTTTGCCCCCTTTTCGCACACCCCTTGCCTGGCACAAGGTTTTTGGCACCCAGCGCGTCGGTCTCATTTCGGGAGCCGTCCAAGTCCCGACCGTGTGTGGGACGGTTCCAAGAAAATTAAATTTAACCGGCCTGGTTTCTTGGGGCACGTGATCCACCAGGGGAAAATGGGGGAAAGACCCTCACCTCCCCGTGGGTTTTTTAAGAGCGTGCGCCGGCCTGAGAGCCACCGTCACCCCAGGACATCCCCCAGCTCACCCCCGTGAGCGTCACAGAGATAAAAGCGGCCTTGGCCGGCTTCAAGTCCCTGGTCAGTGGGGAGATGGACTTTTCGGGCCGTTTCAGAAACGCGCTTGAAATTTTAGTGCCGTGGCTGGGGAGGGCAGGGGGGCTTTTATGGGAAAGAATGCCTGCCAGATTTGGTATTGGGGGCAGGGAAAGGGCCATGACATGGTGGAACCCATCTGTGTCACCAGACAGAAAGGCAACTTTCCAAGGCCAAAAGCCCGCAATGCCCACATTCAGGCTTTTGGCTTTGGAAAGGTTTGGGTTAAAGTGTTTCTTCTGCTCCCAAACCTGGTAGAAGAAGGCTGGCTGCTAGATGGGCCCCTGTACGGCGTGAGGTCGTCAAACTGGCGGAAGGGAAGGGGGGAGGAGGGGTCTCTGGTGGGTGGTGGTACTCGGGCGACGGGGGGGGTGAAAACGGAGGCTGATCCCCGTCATGCTCTGAGAAAATTTGGGGAGCTGAGGAACGTTGGTGGTGGCGGAGGAGGGGTGGAGACAGAGGGTGTGCAGTGGGGAGGAGGGGTGGTCTGGCCCTTTTTTTGGAAGTGTTGCCTCCCTTTCAACTCCCTGCTTCGCTTTCAGTGACTAGACATTTGGTTTGGGGGTTAACCCTAAGGTTCTTCCTTACTTATGCGTTTACGGCAAAGGCGGATATGACATCGCTGGGTGAATCAGAGGCTTGCTCAAAGAAGGCCCAGGTTTAGAGGTCCTGGGACCTTTTTGACGGCGTTAAGCGAAGGAGGGGGGTTTGCGCTGACCGTGGCTGGCGGAATCCATATCAGCGGACTTCTGCGACCGCCCTCTCCCTTTTTGAGGGGGGATCCCGTACTGACACTACCCCATCTATTCCTCCTCGTTCCAGTGATGAAGCACTCGCAAGCAAATTCTGCTGAAAAGCCCACGTTGGATCCGCAATGTCGTCATCATCATCAACACAGGGGACTTCGTCCGCCCTGACATTCTGCACCCAGGAGCTGCGGGCTACAAGAAAGAGGGACTGCAAGGCTTTGCAACCGCCCGGGATTTTGCCGATTGACCAGCTTCTTCTCCTCCTCTAAGGGGATCAGTAAACTGGGCGTCAGAGCAGAGAAAATCATCCTCTTTGCCTCTTGATTTTTAACTGCTTCTGCCCCCAACCGCATTTTGTCATCAAAGAGGTCTTCAGAAAATGGATTATCCCAGTGGTGGGTCACGAGTTGACATTTGGGCTGCTTCATGTTGGACGGATGCTGGTGATGCTGATGACGACATTTGGGGCCCGTGACTGGGTGGACGAGGAGGTAACTGCTGGATGTGGGTTTGCATTAACACTGAAGGCAGATTGGCGACGCTGTTCGTTCCTGAGATTCACAGGGCCCGTACCCAGCGATGACAGGCCTGACGGTCCTGCAACTGACGATCCACTGGCGGCGTGTTGTCGCCGGCACTGGAAGGAGCCCCTTCTCTCTTTACCTCTACCCCCATGTCCTACCCCCCTCTTTGCTCGCTTACCACCTGAATTTCGCTCCTTTTTAGAAAAATTTAAAAAAAAAATTTTAAAGGGATGGAAGAGTTTTGGAAAACTCTTATTAAAAAACGGCAAATCCAGTATTTTTCCCAAACCCCCAAATCAAAAAAAAATTGCTGGATTCAAATTTTTCTGCAAAAATTTTATTATCAACAAAGTGGCCCGCCCCAAAGTGAAAAAAAAACGTATCTGAAAAGTATTCGGTAATAAAAAGTATATTTTTGGGACTATCAAATTTACCTGTGGTGACTACAAAATTGCTGTATTCAAATTTTACTGAAAGTAGATCTATCAAAAAAAGGGGCCCTGCCCAAGTGAAAAAACACTATCTGAAATGTTTGGTAATAAAATGTATATTTGGCACCATAAATTCCCCTTTTGTGACTACAAAATTCTGTATTCAAAATTAATTGAAAGTAGATTTTTCAACAAAGCTGGCCGCGCAAAGTAAAAAAAAAAAAAAACACGTATCTAAAATTTATTTGGATAATAAAAGGAAATTTTTTTGCCCCTTTAAATTCCCCTGTGGTGATACAAAATTGCAGTATTCAAATTTAAGTAAAAAGGTGCCTCAATGAAAAAAAAGCTGTAGTGCGCCCAAAGTAAAAAAACACGTATCTGTAAGTTTTCGGATAAAAAAAGGTTTTTTTTTGGCCCCCCTTATCAATTCACCTGTGGTAATCACATTGCTGGTTAAAATTTAACTGAAGGTGCTTATAACAAATTGGACGGGGAAAAGTGAAAAAAAACCGTATCTGTAATGTTTCGGATAATAAAAGGTATTTTTTGGCACCTAAAAAACGTGCTGATACAAAATTGCTGGATTCTAATTTAACTGCAAGGTGGATATACAACAAAGGTGGAATGGGAAAAAATTGAAAATGAACACCTGTTGAATGTTACTGATAATTAAATGGATTTTTGCACCTAACAAAGAGACCTGAGTTATTTAAAAGATGTGTATCCTAATATAAGTTCAGGTGCCCAATACCCAGGAAATATTTAAATAGAAAACTTTTAAAAAAATTAAACTTTGCAGTGCAATGTCTACACTAAATCTTGGTGAACTATATCCATATTTTTATAGAGTTGTTTTGTTCGCCCCTTTGGGGGGTCTCCCCCCTTTGCTCCCCCCGTGACTTTCAGGATAGTGTCCCTTTAAAAATTTTCTACCCAACTCATAAAAATCTTCCAAACTCTAATTAACTGTTGTAAAGATAAGTAACGTAAGCTTTCTTGTGAAGAAATAGATTAATTTCGCTGAGCTTTTGGCACAAGCGAGCGCAGTCCTTTGCCTGAGATGCTGAGAGACCTGCGGTGAAAAAGGAGGGCTGTTTTTTGTAAAACGAGGTCATGTGATTTTTCCCGCCAAACGCAACCTAACATCCCAGTCTGACGTCGCAACACATCTCACCCTGCTCTATTCTGTTTGTGATTTTTGGCTGCCAAAATGACAGGAAGCGCGGAAAAGGCGGATCTTAATAGATGATGCACGATTTTAACCTAAATTTCGCTGATCTAAAATTTCGATCAAATTTAAAAAAAGTGCCGTTTCAAATTTCGATAAATAATCGCTCAACACTACTTGTCAGTTTACAGCTCTAATGGATTGTGATGCCAGGGCAGTCAGCAATCAGTGTGCGAGAAAATAAGGGCTATGGTTGCTGACACAGGCTAGGCCAAAAATGCAATGGTCTTGGTGAACAGAGAAAGAAAATAGAAGTTGCAGACCACCATTGTACTGTACTATTGGAAAGGACTTTTGTCATGATTCTGAACACGATATAAAGATACTGAGGGAGATTTATTAATGTCATTCTTAATTTTAGACACCATAAAACTAGACAAGACAGGCAGATCATGAGCCAAATTTGTCACAATGCACGTGCTGTGTAATAGGTTTCCGCATTTAGTTAGAGACGTAAATTACTTACTCTTTCTAATACCACCTCTTGGCTTAATTTGCAGCAATATTTTGCCTCAAAATAAAATCTCATGCTATTAATATGGTACATTTTACTTCTGAGTCATGTCCCTTTTGTAAATACTTAAAATGCTGCAAAATGAGGTTCAAAAATTGTCTAACACATTAAAAATTGGCACATGGCACAATCTGGGCCACAAATCTATGTCACCTGGCAAGCAGTACAGCCGTTTATGACTCAGCCTTGTATGTAATAAGACACCCTTACTAGATCATTGAGCTTTTACCATACCTCTCTATGCCTAAGATATCACATAGGATTTTACTTTTGGATTCTATATTACTTTATCATACTGTAGAACAGATCAAGGCATGCCATATGGGTTTAATCCTATAGGATTAATTCAGAAACAAAAAAATTCTATGGGTGAAATGTCAGAAAAGAGGCGCCACCACGCTAGTTTCTAGGAGCATTAAATGAGTTTGTGCGCCTGAATGAATGAAATTGTCAAAAATCTGGTGTGTGGTATACTTTGCATAATATAATTGATGCACCTAATCTAGGTACATAGGATATCGTTGCTAGCACATTTTATGTGCATTCAAATGTGTTGTCTGGTGTAAAATGTGAATAGTTTTGGTGCACAACAGTTCATTTATACAGTATAATGAACAGGGCGTCAACTGTTTTCGTCCAAAATACACAAAAAAATGGTGTAGCCTTAATGGAGCATGTCGCCCTATGTGTCTCTATGAAAGTTCGGCATTCAGATCAACAAGTAGGAACTATACAGATGTATGAGTGTCAGATAACAAGTTCATATAACTAGAGCATTGGGAAAAAAAAGAGGAAGATATGTGCTACGCTCCATATAATACAAAACTTTACATATTTCTTGAAAAAAAGAATTCATAGTCCCAATAAGTAATACAACAAAGTTTATGTGTTTCAGGCTTCACTTACAGAGCCCTTACAGAGCCCTTAATCACAGCATGAAAAATATAGATCACATGTGTTTAAGCAGCAAACCACTCTCACAGGCTGTCATAAGAAGTGCAGCTTGCAGGTTTGGTGTGTTTTATTTTTTCTCTTTGTATAATGGAGGTCGGTTGACCCAGTGAGAGGCCTGGAATTGGCTCTGTTAAGAGGTAAAAGATAGTATAGGACTGCCCGATTTGAGATCACGTTAAAAGTCATGGGCAGCTTAAACATCTTTTGATCAAAATATGTGAACCGAGAATCTCAAAGTTTTTTCATGTATGATAGATAGCATAAATGCTTCTTTAGGGATTTCACGTAATGTATTGCCCTTTTTGCAGTAGTGTGCCGCTGGCAGGGAGTGCGTGTGTACATGTATATATATATATGTGGTGCCGCCGCCCTGCCAGCGGCACCCAGGTTTGCATATGTTTTTTCAGAAATGTTTTTTGTGCAGAACCATACGTTATATTTGGTGTATATTGATTTTAATCTATATGGGGAGGAAAGGGTGCCCCATTTTGGTTTTCTGCACCTGCCCACTTTCACAGGCTGTCATAAGAAGTGCAGCTTGCAGGTTTGGTGTGTTTTATTTTTTCTCTCTGTATAATGGAGGTCGGTTGACCCAGTGAGAGGCCTGGAATTGGCTCTATTGAGAGGTAAAAGATAGTATAGGACTGCCCGATTTGAGATCACGTTGAAAGTCGTGGGCAGCTTAAACATCTTTTGATCAAAATATGTGAACCGAGAATCTCAAAGTTTTTTCATGTATAAGCAGCAAACCTTCACCAATGGTGCATACCTATGAAAACACACAGAGTGACATATATGATGTAGGCGGAAAGAGGCCAGTTCTAGATAACTTTAAAGCAGTGTAGAATGCGGCAGAATGTATGGACCTGTTCTACTACGACAACTCAAGCTCAGGTAAACCACTTTGAACTTGGTCTGCCTGTTCTAGTAGTAATCTGCCTAGTTTTGCCATCTTCCAGTCATAAATGTGTGGAATCATATGGTTGTGGTGTGACACGCCCCCAGTATTCCCCCACATCTTAGGCTCCTTACAAAGTGCCGCAGGCACCACAAAATGCACCTACTGTTGGAGTGAGCCTGCTCATACATCTAAAGAACAGGGCTGCACCAGTTTGGGGGCTTAAAGGGGATTTCTCATTAGAGGTTTTCACAGACTTGAGCTGTTGATTTCTCTTACAGCTTCAAATCCAAGGGCAGGCGTGTCTTCCCTCACTGAAGACTGGTGACATCATCATTCTGTTTGAGCAGTGGAAGGGAGAGGATGTCACTGCTCTAAAGACCTCCTGCTATGCTTCTCATGTCTGCAGAGTTGTCGGCTCTCAGGTTGCAGAAGCTCCTTGTAAGCAGAACACCTGCTTTGCTGTAAGCAGAACACCTGCATTGGTATAAGCAGTTATACATACAGCCTGAACTGATGAAACAAATTTGTGAAATGCATGTTGCCCTCTCCCTCCCCCTATTTCCTCCCTCTGTTATCATGAGTGAGATAGAGGGGAACGGACGGTATAAGGCTGTGTTACATGGGGAGAGAGTGAATCTAGCAGCTAGAGACTCAGTTATTGTCCAGATCCTTTACATAGACTCATCACTGGGAGATGAGCACAGAGTGGAGCTGAGACAGCCTTTATTATACAGACACAGCATAGAAAGCTGAGGCACCTGGTTTCACTTTCAATTTACAAACCCCTCAGCAGGAGTAAGCACATAGTGCAGGCAAGCAATCACAGCACAGTGGGCATGTCCCAACAGGCTGAAATAAATATCAGTCAACCAATCACATAAAAGGGGGCGTGGCCTGACCCCATGCTGCAATTTTAGCTGTAGAACACATAGTTTAGTTTATATCTGCTATACTAAGTGATTTAGGTAATGCAAACCAACTGCAAAATTGCTTTTTTTTACTGTACCCTTCATTACAGATACGATATTTGTATCGAGAAAACCCCTTTAAAGGCCACCAGAATACTGGCACAGCCGCATGCATACATGTCGCTCATAATATCTAGTGATCACCATGCCCACGGATTCCCATATATTAATATTTAACCAGCTTGGTGCTTTTGTAAAATCACTCTATATTTCCCCAAAGAATTAAAAAATACATCATTATAAATCTGTATTAGATTCAACATGTTAAGTATCAACCAGTAGAGTTCATCATATTAGAGGCGGCCTAATTCCTGGCACTCCCAGTGATTAGCTTACTGAAAGAGTCATGACACTTCATTAAGAGCCTTGTCCTCATTTATCAGGCTCAGCTCCATACAACACACAGTGACTGTGTCTGCGGTGTAAGTATGCTACTTTGAACCAAAATCAGGGGAGATACACTGCCTGTCACAACTGAGCACAACTGGACTAACTGCATAACATTTATACACACCATCTGTCATTACTGATTGCTGGAACAATTACGTTTTTGAAGTATGCTTTATATGGAATAGTGATCTAATGTTGAAACAGTTAGTGCTACTACAGTTGAAACCAGAAGTTTACATACATTATATAAAAGATGCATATGCATATTTTTCTCACTGTAAGACACGAAATCAAAATAAACCTTAGCCATTTTAGGTCAATTAGGATTACCAAAATTATTTATATTTGCTAAATGCCAGAATAATGAGAGAATTTTTAAGCCATTTTTATCACTTTCCGCAAAGCCAAATATGCCTTTAAACAATTTGGGACAGCCCATATGATGATGTCATGTGTTTGGAAGCTTCTGAAGTTTATTAGCAACATCTGAGTTGTTTGGAAACATACCTGTGGTTGTATTTTAACGCACACCAGAAACACACTGCTTCTGTTTGTAACATCATTGGAAAGTCTATTAACCAAAGAACAAAAGATCTTGTGAAGATGCTGGCGGAAGCTGGTAAGATTGTGTCTTTAACCACAATGAAACGAGTACTGTATCAACATGGGCTGAAGGCCACTCTGCCAGGAAGAAGCCATTACTCCAAACGAAACATATAAAAGTCCTGTGGTCTGGCCAAACTAAAATTGACACACTGCTTCTGTTTGTAACATCATTGGAAAGTCTAAAGAAATTAGCCAAGAAATCAGGAAGAGAATTGTGGACTTGCACAACTCTGGAGCATCCTTGAGAACAATTTCCAGATACCTAAAGGTGCCTCATTCATCTGTACAAACAGTTATATGCAAGTACAAACAAGATGAAAATGTCCAGTTATCATACCGCTCAGGAAGGAGACAGGTTCTGTATCTCAGAGATGAACGTGCTTTGGTTTTGGTTCGAAGTGTGCATATTAACCAAAGAACAAAAGATCTTGTGAAGATGCTGTCAGAAGCTGGTAATATTGTGTCATTATCCACAATGAAACGATTACTATATCAACATGGTCTGAAAGGCCACTCTGCCAGGAAGAAGCCATTACTCAAAACGAAACATATAAAAGTCCTGTGGTCTGGCCAAACTAAAATTGAACTGTTTGGCCATAATGACCATCATTACACTTGAAGGAAAAAGGAAACGATTGGAAGTCTAAGAACACCATCCCAACTGTGAAACACGGTGGTGGCAGCATCATGTTGGGGGCTTGTTTTGCTGCAGAAGGGACTGGTGCACTTCACAAAATAGATGGCATCATGACGAAAGAAGACTGTATGGCAATACTGAAGCAACATCTCAAGACATCAGCCAGGAAGTTAAAGCTTGGGTGGAAATGTGTCTTCCAAATTAACAATGACCCTAAGCATACTGCCAAACTGGTTACAAAGTGGCTTAAGAATAAGCAAGGCAATGTTTTGGAGTGGCACAAAGCCCTGACCTCAATCCTATTGGAAATTTATGGGCAGAACTGATAAGGCAGGTGCGAGCAAGGTGACCTACAAACATGGATCGGTTACACCAGTTCTGTAACGAGAAACGGGCCAAAATTCCTACAAACTATTGTGAGAAGGTTGTGGAAGGATATCCAAAATGTTTGACCCAAGTCATACAGTTTAAGACCAATGTTACCAACTACTAATGAAATGTACATGTATGTAAACTTTTGACTTTGCAGAAAGTAATAAAAACACCTTAAAAAATTATCCCTTTCTCATTATTCTGGCATTTAAATTTGGCAAATAATTGTGGAAATCCTAATTGACCTAAAATGGGTGAGGTTATTCGGATTTCATGTCAGATAGTGATAAACATGCATATGTGTATTTTTATATAGTGTCAACTGTATAAACTATTGACAACAAAATTTGGCCTATGGGAATATTATCAATCTGCAGTTAACTGTGAGACAGTTAAAATTTATGACATTTAGAATGCTCAGCTTTAACAAGAAGTATATGAGCCACATAGTTCCAGAACGGGGCCGGACGTGGGGGCGCAGCCCTGGAGGGAGGCCCCACATGACCTGGCGCGCCGGCTCCTGCGGTGTACGGGGAGGTAGGACGTGATGGGCGCAGCGCGCGGTGTGACCGCCGCGGGACGTGGCTGGTGACGTGCGGCGCGCGGTGCGCGTCGCGCGCGTTGGAGGGGGCGGAGCTTTATATAACCGCCGCCCCGCGCCGCGCGGTCACCACTCAGGCAGAGGCAGTGAGAAAGTCCCACCCTCCCTCCCTTAATTGGTGGGTATCAGAGGAATGTTGCTGGGGGTGAGGTGTCCGTACCGGAGCATGGCTGATGGTGCTTGGTTGGTACTCTCGGTCGCAGTGGCTGGCGGGGTGGGTCCTTGGAGTCAGGAAATTGATGGGGGAGCAGGTTCGGCTTGCCTCCTAATTGGAATTGACCGGTCTGGCGAAGGTTTGGGCTCCGCAGGGCAGGGTCCTTGGGAGCAGGTGAACAGTGGTGAGCCACCTGAGGTGGTTTTGGTGCCCTTGGGCTTGGTGTGACGGCTGAGGGTAAGGTACTGGAGAAGTGTAAAATGGTCGCCAGGCTTGGTCGAGGTGGTTGGTAACTCCAAGGACCTCAGCCCCGAGTGGTTAACTGGAAAGGTCTTTAAAGTTGTTGTGAAGTCGAATGGGTATAGGGGAACTGTACTCATTCGTTTTGATTTTCTTGTGTGTTAATGTTTTGTTAATAAAATGGCTGCTGTGGCCAATACATCCAAACCAAGTCTCTGAGTCTTTATTGTAGGTGGGATTTGGGGCAGGTGTGTTGGTCTTAGCAGAAAATAGGCGCTGCACAGGGTCATGACATATGATGTAACTCCCTGGTATGCTTTCCTTAAACAATTTACAGGCCTTATTCTCTCTCTTTCTTAGACAATTCTCCATTGTTTCTTTATCTCATTGTGCTGTCCCACTCTCCTCTCCTGTTTTCCTTCTTTCTCTCCTGTGAGTTCTCCTGGCCCTGAAGGATAATTACAGCCTGCTCCTGGTCCACAGCCGGCTTGTGGCCAAGTGACCGCTTAAGCAAAAACAACTAACAACTCACTACTCAACTCTGCACAGACTGAATATAACTCCTGAATGCTGCTCATCACCTAGCAGCCCCTTCTTTTAAATGTGTGCATGCAGCCCCTCATTCCTGATTGGCCCAGCCATGATTTCCTATTTTAAAGTGCCATTTGCCCTAAATAAACTGCTGAGCCATTTCCCCTTCAATACCCATTGAACACTACCACACAACATGCATATATATGTGTCAGGAAGAGAGTATGGACTCAATGTTAGATACAGCTGGGACCTACTGCTAGCGGGAAGGACTAAACCCCTGTTTCTTAGACCCAAAAAAACTGTAAAGCAACAAATCAGACACACTAAAAGACATGGCAAAGATAAGGAAAACTAAAGGTTACTGTGCGTTGAAACCTGAGCATCCCTTGAGCCAGCCTCTGAGGATCATTTTTTACAAAAACTTCTTTGTGGATATCAAGACACCCCTTAAATTAACATGAATGCATTACCAGTAGAAATGGCCGTATTGATTCTAACGAAGTGGACTTCATTTAGAATTTCAGGAAAACTTCGGTTCTGAACGAAGTCGAAGTTTGGGGTAATTCGCGGAAACAAAGCGTGTTTTTAATTGATAAAATGGCGGCAAGCACATGGCGTTACATGGGGCAAAGAACTTTGGGAGGAAGAAAAGAAAATCCTCAATGACATGTGCAGAGATGAAGCCAATCAGAGACCCTCAGGATTCTGTGACGTCACTGTACTATATAAGTCCATGCGCGACGCTGGCTGCTCACACTCCTCTGTCTGTGCCGTGCTGTAGCTGCTGCAGCAATTCGTTTTTAACAGCGATTTTTGGGGGGTGAGACAGCTTTTATCAGAGACTGCTCCTCTTCCGTTCTAATTTTGATTTTATGGGGTATTGGAATTGAAGTCCAGTGTGCGTCCAATTCTGCTGCATATACATTTTAATGCCCTCTGGTCAGTTCTGGAGCACATTGAATATCCAAGGGTTGTCTAAGCCTGTTTTTGCTTTTGTATTCAGTCAAAGAAACAGCGTTTTTACAAGCCACATACAAGTTAATCTTTTGCTGCTCATTTCTTTTGTGTAATTTATATCCAAGGCTTAATTAAGCATGTTTGTGCTATTTTAGTCAGTAAAAGAAACAGTGTTTTTCAATGCCAAAGACAAAATTTTTCCTGTTGATTCCTGTAGCATAATTTATATCCGAAGGTTAATTAAGCGTATTTCTGCTTTTGTATTCAGTAAAAGAAACAGCGTTTTAACATGCCACATATCAATTAATTTTTTGCTGCTCATTTCTGTAGCGCAATTTATATCCAAGGGTTAATTAAACGTGTTTGTGCTATTGTAGTCAGTAAAAAAAATGGTGTTTTTCAACGCCAAAGACGAAATTTTCCTGTAGCATAATTTATATTCGAAGGTTAATTAAGCGTGTTTCTGTTTTTTGTAGTCATAAAAATAAACGTGTTTTTTCAACGGCAAAGATGAAATTTTTCCTGTTGATTCCTGTAGCATAATTTATATCCGAAGGTTAATTAAGCGTGTTTCTGCTTTTGTAGTCAGTAAAAGAAACGGTGTTTTTCAACGCCAAAGACAAAATTTTTCCTGTAGCATAATTTATATCCGAAGGTTAATTAAGCGTGTTTCTGCTTTTGTAGTCAGTAAAAGAAACAGTGTTTTTCAACGCCAAAGACAAAATTTTTCCTGTAGCATAATTTATATCCGAAGGTTAATTAAGCGTGTTTCTGCTTTTGTATTCAGTAAAAGAAACGGCGTTTTAACACGCCACATACCAGTTAATTTTTTGCTGCTCATTTCTTTTGCGCAATTTATATCCAAGGGTTAATTAAGCGTGTTTGTGCTATTGTAGTCAGTAAAATAAACTGTGTTTTTCAACGCAAAAGACAAAATTTTTCCTGTAGCATGATTTATATCCGAAGGTTAATTAAGCGTGTTTCTGATTTTGTAGTCAGTAAAAGAAACGGTGTTTTTCAACACCAAATACAAAATTTTTCCTGTTGATTCCTGTAGCATAATTTATATCCAAAGGTTAATTAAACATGTTTCTGCTTTTGTATTCAGTAAAAGGAACAGCGTTTTAACACGGCACATACCAGTTAATTTTTTGCTGCTCATTTCTGTAGCGCAATTTATATCCAAGGGTTAATTAAGCGTGTTTGTGCTATTGTATCATAAATAAACGTGTTTTTCAACCAAAGATGAAATTTTCCTGTCCATAATTTATATCCGAAGGTTAATTAAGCATGTTTCTGCTTTTGTATTCAGTAAAAGAAACAGCGTTTCAACACGCCACATACCAGTTAATTATTTGCTGCTCATTTCTTTTGTGCAATTCATATCCAAGGGTTACCCAAGCTTGTTAATGGGTTCAATACACAGGGTGTGTATTTATCAAATGCAGATATCTTCATCAAACAGTGTCTGTACATTTTTGAACAAACAGTATGTCACACAGAGAGGTGGCAGGCTCTTCACATGCGCGTGGCAGTGGCACAAACATTCCTGGAGCAGGCACAGGTCACAGCACAGTAAGGGGACGTCACAGCAGGGGTCACTCGGTGAGGCCAGAACTGCCGGTGTCATCTAGCGGCTGTGTGTTGGCCAGCAACCCAAGGGTTCTTGATTGGTTGACTAGGTCATCCACTTCCTCCCAGATGACATTTGACAACCCCAGCCAAGTGTCGGTGGGAACGTCAGACACAACCCTTAGTTGGCATGGCCCGGGAACAGCTCAGCGGCCCTCACCTGTCCTCAACCCGCCTCTGTCCCTTCCGGTTCCCTCAGCCAGAGAGCTAGTATGTGGTCTGGGCTCAGTGCCACTATACAGCGAGGATGAACAATTTGAGGAGGACAGTCAGCAGCTACTTGGCAGTGAAGAAATGGGGTCAATATCCCCTGCTTCTTGCAGTAGGCGGCAAAGTATGGATGTGGAGAGTGGCATGGGTGGTCATGTTGTGAGGGGTCAGCCTCTGCATACCAAGACCGTTGAGGAGGACAGCAGTGAAGATAAATCAATAATCGATGATGATGTAGCCGATCGCACTTGGGAGCCAGGTGAAGCAAGGGCTTCATCATCGTCAGGAGAAGAGGGCGTCAGCTTGCACCTCAGGCAGCAGTGCAGCCAGCAAGTGGGTAGTGTGGCTGTGAGTCAGCAGGGAAGCAGCAGTGCGAGGTCGGGAGCCAAACGGCCACGGGGGTAGAAAACCCGCTTCGCAGGTAAAAGAAAGTAGCGGCACAGGGGATCAGCGAGGCAGCGGCGGTAGTAGTCTCTCAGTGCGGAGCGTTGGCGGTAAAATCCGATACTCGGCGGTGTGGCAGTTCTTTGCTAAGACACCAGAGGAGCCAAATATGGGTATATGTAGAATCTGTGGGCAGAAAGTGAAGCGTGGCCAGGGAGCTAAGATTGGCACCACGGCCCTGTGTCAACACATGCAGCGTCACCATCCGGTGGCCTGGGAGAAACGTGGCTCAGATGTGGTGGTCCATGCTGCATCAGCGCCCAGTGGCACGCATGCCATTGCAGCCAGTCAAGGCGCCACCACCTCTGCAGAAGGAAGCTGTTTGTCTTGCCATCATCTCCCGGTTCAGATGCTCCTGCTCCTCGCTACTCATGGCGCCAGCAGTCGTTCAACGAGGCAATTGCAAAGAGACAACATTATGAGTTCTACCATCCTAAGGTGCAGAAGCTGACCATGATCCTGCCCAAGCTGTTGGTACTGCTGTCCCTCCCTTTCCAAATGGTGGACTCTGCACTGTTCAGAGAACTAATAGCCTGTGCCTAGTCGAGGTGGAGAGTTCCAAGCCGTAATTTATTTTCCAAAAAGGCAGTACCAGCCCTTCACAAATATGTAGAACAGAAGGTGGGCCAGTCCTTGAGCTTATCAGTTAGTACCAAGGTACACTGCAGCACGGACGTGTGGAGCGTTAACTAAGGTCAGGGCAAGAACATGTCCATTACGGCCAACTGGGTGACTGTGCTACATGCCCAGCCACACCCACAGCTTGGACAGGAGACACCGCTTTCTTCTCCACGTTGTCAAACTGCTGCTCCTGCGCCAATGTCCGCCTCCTCCTCCTCCACCACCACCACCATCTCAGCCTCCACAAGTGCTGCTCCATCATACCACATGTGTAGGGCACAGCGGTGTCATGCAGTTCTACACCTGGCTTGCCTCGGCGAGCGAAGTCACACAGGGGAGGAACTGCTCCGCGTCATGCAGCAAGAAATAGATTTGTGGCTTTCTCCACGCCAACTGCAAATCGGAACCATGGTGATGGACAATGGGAGGAACATGGTGTCCGGGCTGCACCGAGGAGGGATGGTCCATGCACCCTGCATGGCGCATGTGTTCAGTCTGGTTGTGAAAAGGTTCCTGAAGTCTTCCAACAATCTTCAGAACATTCTGAAAATGGCCAGGAAATTGTGCATGCACCATCCATTCCTACAAAGCCAGGCACACCCTCCTCGAGTTGCAGTGGCAGAACGACCTCCCCCAACACACGCTGATATGTGATGTTTCCACCCATTGGAATTCCAGCCTGCACATGTTAGACCGACTGTATGAACAGAGAAAGGCCATTAATGATTTTTTGATGATCCAGGCGGACAACTGTGTAACTTTGATGTCAGCCAGTGGCAGCTATTGCGTGACACCTGTCGTTTGCTGAGGCCATTTGAGGAGACGATGTTATTTGTCAGGTGCCAGGACTACGGGATGAATAACGTCATTCCACTGCTTCATGTCCTGGAACAGATGCTGAAAGATCTGTCTGGGCAGGGGACTGGAGACGGGGCGACTACATCTCATGGCCACATGAGTCCGGTGGGGACTGAACTGGAGGAGGACATTGGAGCACAAGCATTGTCTGGTGAAATGAGTGGTTTTTCTACCCATGTGAAAGGAGCAGAGGAGCAGGAGAAGCTGGAGGAGGTAGATGGAGATGAGGAAGATGAGGCAGATGACCCGCAAGCACCATGGAAGTATACAGTGGAGATGTAGGCAGGGAGTTCCTCAGAGTCACTTCTGCAGATGGCTGCAGCATGCTGATTTGCCTGGCTATTGACAGCCGATAGTCACCATCTGGCAGAGGGATGACTTCTGGCTCTCCACCCTATTGGACCCTCGCTACCGGTCCAAAATGGGAGCCTTTTTCCCAGCTGCTGAGAGGGAGGACAAACTCAAATACAATAGAGAAATCCTGTGTAGTCAGTTGGCCGCTGCCTATGTGCGGCATCGTCCATCCTCTGACAGGTCTGACCGGGGGGTTCCTCAGCGTTCACGTACCACTGCTGTGGCTGCTGCCGTGACCTCCACACTGTGTCATTGTACCACTGTATGACCTCATGCTGCTGCTGTTGCTCCTGCCGTGACCTCCACACTATGTCATTGTGCCACTCTGTGGAATACTCCTGTTTTTGCCACCTCCTGAATGTCATTGTGCCACTGTCTGACCTCATGCTGTTGCTGCTGCCGTGACCTCCACACTGTTTCATTGTGCCACTCTGTGGCCTACTCCTGTTTTTGCCACCTCCAGAATGTCATTTTGCCACTGCCTGACCTCATGCTGCTGCGGCTAGTGCCGTGACCTCCACACTCTGTCATTGTGCCACAGTCCCCCAAGCACCCCCAATTACCATGGCAGCATACAGTGGAGATGGAGGCAGGGAGTCCCTCAGAGTCACTTGCGCACATGGCCCGCAGCATGCTGATTTGCATGGCCAGTGACAGCCGTATAGTCACCATCCAGCAGAGGGATGACTCCTGGCTCTCCACCCTCTTGGACCCTCCAAAAAGGGAGCCTTTTTTCCAGCTGCTAAGAGGGAGGACAAACTCAAGTAGTATAGAGAAATCCTCCGTAGTCAGTTTGCTAACGTTCCAAAACCATTTTTGGTCAAGGAAATTCTACCTCCATCAGCATCATCATTAATACCTAAAAAAGTTCCAGTGCAGTTTATTATGAAGTATAAACGTGGTAGTTTGAATCCAGTTTCTGCGTGACACCAATTTGTTGCAATGCAGCTTATGGAATTGAAGGAGACCCTAACTACAGAGAATGTTTTAGGTGCTTATTTTGCATTCGGTGCCATTAGTGATGGAATTTAGTACAAAGCTGGAATACTGATGCACAAGCAAATGCTGCAAAACTGGCTTTGGATGAGCTTCTTCAGTATGAAGAATGTGAATCATATGTTCAAATTACAGACAGGAAAAAACGAATTTGCCTCCTCCTTGAGCCTCGTGTGTCATATCCGTGTGCCGTATCTCTTGCCTCCGTCCCATGACCACGATCCTTGCCGGCTGTCCTGACTTTACGCTTGTCCCCGACTCCGAGTTTGCCTTACGATTTTGTACCTCGCTACCGCAAGCAAGTCACCTCAGGGGTAACGACCTGGTAGACTCCTGCCGCAGCAAGTCTATCCTGCTTTACGATAGGCTCTGGTGAAAACCAAGACCTACTTAGATTCTGCTCCCTGGCGTTGCTATTGCCATCGTCCCTTTACTGTGCTGCGATCTGTGGCGGCTCCAGTAACCTACTACTGTGTTCTTTGACACTATGGTAGGATCTTAGCCCTCAGCTTGTTTTTTTCCAGCTGGCGCTGCCATGACTTTATCAGGCTGCATTCCTGCTTCAGTTTTTTGGTCAGTTTTGCCCCCGTAAGTGCCCAGGGAATTGAAGGGTGAAGCGATTCTAATAGCGGCGGCAGTCATGTGCGTGTCATACTAAAACACAGCATTGTATGAAGACCAAACCAAGCTCCCTCTGCATATTTAAGCATGGCACAATGTTCTACAGCACCCTACAGGCTCTGTGCAGCCAGGAAATAGCTGTTTTTTAACGCAATTCGTCCCAAAGTAATTCGGGACGAAACGGATTTTGACGGAAAATTCGGCGAAGTCGGCAGAGAAATTCACCATCTCTTATTACCAGTTTAATGCGTCTTTATTCCACAAAGAGTAATTTCTTCCTGTCTTAATTTTTTCAAGAGCAACAATGTGACACACCTGGATAAGTGGCTTATCTAGCATAACTCAACAGACTTACAGTGACTCAGCCAAGTTGGTTGCTCTGAATTGTGACATGTAATATCAACGGTGATCCACTAGGTCCCAAAGTTGTACTGTATATATCTCTTCTTCTAAATTATTTGTAGACTATAGCTCCCTGAAATAAAAGAAGTAAAAACAAGATAAAGCAGCATGGACTGATTTATCAACACCAAGGATATGTCAGACATCTAAGTTCTAGATGGTACTGGACAGGTCTGGTTTTAGCCAATAAATAACCCTTGGCAAAACTGAAATTTAGGCCCCAAATGCTAAAATATTCTACCAACAACATAAATAATTTACTGTAGTCACAGTTAAAATATCAAGACCACTATACAAGGCCAATATTACTGAATAAAAATGGATATTCAAAGACCAAAATTACCACCATAAAGTGATATATACACTTTATGGTACAAAGTAACTTATGGGCAAAAAAGTGAGTTTTAGACCTAAACAGGTTCATACATATGGCCCTTAGAGTATAGCTTGTATAGCAGTGTAAATTTGGTGTGCCCTCAAAATAACTCAACACACAGCCATTAATGTCTAAACCACTGGCAACAAAAGTGAGCACATCCCATAAGTGAAAATGGACAAATTGTGCCCAAAGTGTCAATATTTTGTGTGGCCACCATTATTTTCCAGTACTGTCCTAATTCTCTTGGGCATGGAGTTAACTAGGGCTTCACAGGATACTCTCATATCTTCATTGTTTACATTGTAATCCTCAGTGATGTCCCATGAAAAGACAGAATACAATATTTACAAAAATGTGAGGGTGTACTAACTTTTGTGAGATACTGTAGCTCCTGGCCTATTAGCTGTGTTTAACTAATAAGAGGTACTGGCTGATTGGAAAAGAAAGGAGTAGGACATTGGACTCTGAGCCAGCAGGGATTGATTCTAGATATCAGACACGTTTTAGACCTCAACCATTTGGGCTCTAAATCCAGGTGACATAAAAAGAAGAGGGGAAGGAAAAGGGACAGAAAAGAAGAAAAATAAATAAGTAAATAAATAAAAGTAAAAACATAAAATAAAATGGAGTTTCATACATACCTGTTCAATTATAATTTAGTTAAAGATTGTTTTATAAAATTGATTTTCAGTATATAAAGATCCTGTTCACAGCTTGAAATGTTGACGTATATTTTATTGTTACATGAAAATGCAACTAAACAGATATTAAAAAAAAGGCTACATGACATTTGAACACGTTATCTGAGCATCTCTTCAGATGCTTTTGTATCAGCATACAAGTTAACACAGGTTGCCAGGTGCAAGAACAGACTATACCCCGTCGTCTCCCTCGTCTGGCTCCAGTATTCCAAAGGCCGCCACAGTTGCCCTCTCTGCCTGCTGCCGAGGAGGCCATGGAAGTAGATAGAGCCCACTTGTCTGCACCAGAGCTAACCAGAAGACGTGAGGAGAATCTTTGTCTGTACTGTGAAAGTTCAGACCATTTCCGCAGATCCTGCCCACTGCGTCCTCAGCGTCCGGGAAACGGGCGCACCTAGGGTACGTGGGAGAGGCGTCCCTAGGTGAGAGCAAGGCCTCTCCTCGTCTGACCATGCCCGTGCCATCGGCACTGGGTCAGGTCCCCAGTTTCATGTTGCTGCTTTCCTGGACTCTGGGTCGGCTGGAAATTTCTTGGACGCTGCCCTGGTGTCCCAGCATAATCTCCCCGTGATCCGCCTGGAGAAGCCTCTACTCATCTCCTCTGTCAGTGGAGAGATTCTCAGGGATCCAATTCGGTTCTGCACTGAGCCTCCTTTCCCTACAAGTTGGGTTTTTTCCACAAGGGAAAAGATATTTTGGGGGGTTTAGGCCACCCCCTTTTTCCCGACCAGGGGGCCCCGGGTTGCAGGGCCTTGCTCCCATCCCCCCAACTTTAAGGGGGAAGTTTTGGGGGGTTTCGAATAAAACGGCAATTTTAAAACCTCGCCGGGGGCTTATTTTCCCATAGGGTTTAAAAGCCCCTCAAATTTCCCGCCGACAAGGCGGCGGGGGGGCCTTCCCAGAAAAGCTTTCCCCCCATTGCGCCGCCATCCCCAAATTTTAAAAAACCCTGTTTTTTTCCCGGGCTTTCCCTCCCGGGGGGGGGTTTTATTCCCAAAAAGGGTAAACCCCTTAAACCCTTGGTTTTGTTTTCCAAAAATTTCAAGGAAAGGGTTTTTCCAAAGGTTTCCATTCCCCACCAACCCCTCTCCCAGTTGGGCCGTTTTTTTCTTTGGAGGGGGAATCGCCCTTTCATAGAAACATCAGGGCCAAAAAAACCCCCGGGTTTAAAGCCCGGCTAATTTTTCCCCCAAAAAACCCACGGGGCTTTTTTCCGGGTTTTCTTTCCCGATTTAATTTTCCTTTCACTTTCCTTTCGGAAATTAAAGGGAAGGGCCCCCTTTTTCCCCTTTTGGGGAGGACGGGGGCCCCGAAAACCAAATTTCCAACCCCTTTTTCCCGGAAATCCTAAATTTTTTGCCCCGCCGTCCTTCCAAAGAAATTTTTAAATTGCAAGGGCCCTTCCTTTGTTCGGCCCGGGCCTCTTTGGAAAAATATTCTGGTGTTCTAGCCACCCCAAAATTAGGGCGGGTCCCCGGGGAGTCAAGGGCCCCCCTTTTAAAGGCCCGGGTCTTTTAAGGTTTTTTCTAATTCGGGGGGAGCCTCCCTTCGTTCGGCCCCAAAAATTTCCTCGGTCCTCTTTGGCCCCGGGAATTTGGGCCCCTTCCCTTCCAAAAGTTTTGCCCCCCCCCTCACCCCCCCCCCCCTTTGGGGTTCCCAATTTCCAGGAATTTTATCCCCAATTTTCCCCCTTCCCTGGAAACCCCATGGGGTGGTTAAAAAAACCGGCCCCAAAAAGGTCTCCAACCTCGGAAGGGGCCCCCCTTCCCCCTTAAAGGGTCCCTTTCCCAAAGGCCTTTTTTTTCCCCCAAATTTTCCGGAAAAACCTTTTTTGGGTTCCGGACGTGTGGGGACCGGGGGTCCCAATTTGTCTCCAGATTTTCGCCCCCTTTTCTGTAAACCAGCTACAAGAAAAACTGGACTTTTCTTCACCTACCCCCCCCCAGCCCAAAGGGGCAAGTGGAGGGGAGTTAAAACCGGGAACCCATGCTGCTACCTGCGTCATTTTTGTCTCTCGTCCCGGAGATTGGTCTAGTTTGTTGCCCTGGGCAAAGTTTTCCCAAAACCCCTTTTGGACTCGGAGTCTGCCCCCAAGAAACAAATTGGGCCCAAAAAGGGGAAGGGACCCCCGCCGATCTTCCTTTTCCGGGGTTAAAAGGGTGGGGTTTTGTCGGTTTAAATATATCCGTTTAAAGGGTTTTCCCAGCTTTTAAAGCTTGGCCCCCTTTTTCCCCTGGGCCCATTCGGGTGTTTAAGCGCATAAATCCAGGGGCATACAAGCTCCGCCTTCCTCCCACTAGGGGGGGTCCCTTTATTTCCTTCCATGTTCTTTCTAAAAACCTGTCTTTCCAAAATGGCTTTTTCTGGGGAAAGTTGCCCCCCCCCACTTTTGGGGCCCGGGATGCCCCCAATTTTTTTTCAGTAAAGGAGATTCTAGATATGAAGACGGCCCAGAGGAAAGCTTTTTTTCTCATTAAAAGGGAAGGGGTTGGGGGCAAGAAGAGAGACCTGGGAGCCCAGGGGAAACAATATTCGGGACCGTAAAATCTTTCCCGAATTTCCCTTTTCGGGCCAAAAAAGGGGAAGGGAGGCCGAAGGGGGGGGGGGGGGAAACTGTCTGGGGGGTTTTTTTCTGCGAACCCCGTAACGGGTCCCCGGGGCACCCCGGGCCCCCCTTGGGCAACCACGAGGGGCACCCTCCCCGCATGTGGGAAACCCGGGCATGCTCCCCCCCCCCCGGCGGGGGTCCCTCCCTTACTTACCCGGCCCTGTTCTCCTGCTGCAGCCCCAGTCTCCCGGCGCCCCGTTTCCCCCACCCCCAGGGGGGCGCGCGCCGGCTCTGTAAAATTTTAAAAAGGGCCAGGCCCGGAAATTTTTTGGGAAATTGCCGCTTTTTTGCCCTTATTTAAGCCTCCCCCCTTCCTGACCCCTTTTTGCCGATTTTTTATTGAAAAAGGGCCTATAGAAAAGGTTTTCCTTTAAGCCTTGTTCTTTTACCGTGTACCGTACCTTTGCTTCCGTTCCTCGACCACGAATTTTGCCGCTGCCCTGCCCCTTTGCCTCCCCCAAGCTACGACCCCTGCCTGACGTTTTTGTCCCAAACGCTAAAACCCGGGGGCTGCCTCCCCCAAGCAAAGCCCACGTCAGGGTAGCGATTTTGATAGATTTCCCGCCGCAGAAAATCCATTTGCGGCGGGCTTTTTGGTAAAAAACCGGGACCCTACTTAGATTCCGTCCCTGGTGGGGTTTAAACGCCCTTCCTTGGGGGGCCGGGGATCCCCTATCCCCCGCCGTGAACGTTTTTTATTTTGTTTTATTCATTTTTGATCCCCTTTCAAATTTAAAAATTAAAATTTCAAATTTTTAATTGAAAAGTACACTTTCAGACAGCATGGTAAAGCTTGAAACGTTTTAAATTTTTAAATGGGGGTCATCAGAGCCCTGGTTGTTTTAAACAAAATTTACACTTTAACGTTTTATGTTTTCTTATTTCATAATATCGTTGTTCTTGGCTATACACTATAAACTTGGCATCTAGCAATGTTGGCACTCAATGGGTTTAATTACTTTAATTTTCTCATCTATGAAAAAATTTTCCCAAAAAAAATGTAAAGAGAAAAGGAAACCCAAAATTGGGCTGGTGCTAATCTTTTATGTTTAAAGCACAAGTAAAAATTTGTTTTAAAAAGGTTTTTATGAACAATTGTATTCCTCACTGTACTGTAGTCTAACCCCTTAATGATTCAGCTATTTATTGTATTTTTGTTTTATATTTTTTACTCCCCGCCTTCCAAGAGCCCAAACTTTTTTCTACCTACATAACCATGTGAGGGCTTGTTTTTTTGCGGGACAGATGTTTTTTAAAATTGGTCCCCAATTAATTTTTTCCAAAATTTTTTTGTTCGAAAAATTTGAAGTAAAAAAAAAACACAATTGCCTATTTTTGGGGGGTTTTTTTTTTTAAAAAGTGTTCAAAATTTTCGCTATAAATAACAAAATTTCTTTTATTACGTGGGTCAGTATGATTCTAGCAATAACAAATTTTTAGGGTAGTTTTAAATTTCTTTTTTAAATTGTTTTTTGAAAAAATAATAAAAACTTTTTAAAAAATTAGCTTTGTATCTGAGACCATAACCGTCTTATTGTTCCTCTTTTAGAGTTGTGTGATGGTTAATTTTTTGTGGGTTAAGATTAAGAATTTTACTGGCGCCAATTTGGACTGTATGCAGCTTTGTGAAACCTTTTTCATTCTATTTTTTTCTGGGAGGCAGGGTGACCAAAGAACTACAATTCTGGTGTTGTTGGGTTTTTTTTCGGGTTTGCTCCCCCCTTTGTTTTAAAGAAAATTAACTTTGTTTAATTGGGTTTATATCAGATGTTTAAAAAAGGGAGATTCCAAATTATTTTTTCTTTTTCCCATCAGTTTTTTTTTTTTAGGGCCAATTGGGGGAAAATGGGGATGTTTTAAAATTTTAGGGTCTTTTTAAACTTTTTTTAACATTAATTTTTTGCCCCTATTTTGATTGGAGAAATGGGATTTTTTTGTACTTAAAATTCATTTACCCCTTTGTGTTTCAGTTTATAGTGATTTCATTCTCCTCCTTTTTACCCCCTATTTTAGAAGCAATTTGGTGGCCACAATTTTTAAAAAGGGTTTTTTTAAAGATAATCAAGACAGAAAACAATGTAATATTACAAAGGAACTTGGGGGCTTAGAATGAAAAAATCCCAAAATAATTTTTAATGGGTTAAAAACTTTAGAATAAAGTCGGGGGCCAAAAGGAAACCCAAAGAAAAGATGCATTAAAAAAAGGGCCCTAGATGCCTTGGAAAAACAGCTTTCCCTTAAAAAAATTTACATTTGAGGATACACATGGGATATTGTATACATTTTTGGGCAAAAGAAGAAAAAACTAAAGTAAATGAGA
Organism: Phyllomedusa bahiana; assembly: GCA_025379985.1. Classification (NCBI taxonomy): domain Eukaryota; kingdom Metazoa; phylum Chordata; class Amphibia; order Anura; family Hylidae; genus Phyllomedusa; species Phyllomedusa bahiana. The sequence goes on from JAODAL010005079.1 coordinate 141,621, forward strand.
AAAGAAAAAATCAGAAAAAATTCAAAGAATGTTTCCATATTACACTTTGTTTGACAAAAGGGATAAGTGGGGCCCACCCAAAAAACCCGGTTAAACTTCCCCGGAGGGTCACCTTTTCCTTTTTGGGGGCCCCCCTTTTTGGGTAATACCATCCCCCCCTCGGGCCCCGGATTCCCCTTAAAAACTTACCCCCGTTGATATTTCCCACCCCCCTTTCCCCAAGGTTAAATACCCACCTATGGGGGGCCCTCCTTCTCCCCCCGGTTTTCCTGGGGGGATTTATAAACTGGGCACCAATTGGGGGAAAAAATTTAACAATTTTGGGCACTTTATTTGTACCCCAAAGGGGGGCGGGCCCCCCCGGTATGAAAATTTATTAAAAAGTAAAGGGGTACCCCCCCTGTTTGGGGGGGGTGTTCTGTTTTGAGGCCCTTTTCCCGGGGGGAACGGGGAAAAAAGAATCCTGGCCGTTCGGACAGAAGTAAAAGAAAAAGGAACCCCTTGAATTTTCTCTCGGGGACGTTCAAGGAGGGGGCCAACCTTTTAATGTTTCCCGGCACCCCCTTTGGACACCTTTTATCCCCCCACCCCACCCAATATGGCCCCCTTATGGCAGGTTTTAACCCCCATTGGTCCTTTTTGGTAAAAAAAGATTCCCCCCCTTTCCCCTTTTTTATTCATGCCTTTAAGGTGGGTATGTGGTGGATGCCCGTTTCCCCCCGGTAATATGGCCCCTTTGGTAAAAAAGGTTGTTGGTTTACTTGGACCCCCCACCGGCCACCACCCCCCGGCCGGTTCTTTCCCCCCCCTGGCTTTCCCATTCCCCGGTCCATCCATCAACCCCCCTCCCCCTTCTTCCCGGCTACCTACTACCCACCTTTCCTCCCCGGCTTACCCGACTTCCTACTACCCCCTAACCTTTCCCCCGGGTAACTACCCACCTATGGGGGGTTCCCTTTTCCCCCTTTCCCCCACTAAACCCCCTTCCTAAAATTATGGGGGGCTTTTTTAAATAAATACAAGGGCACCCAAGGGGGGGAAAATTTTTTTCAATTTTGGGCACTATGGAGGGGAGTTTGAAAATGGGGGGCTGGGCACAGGTAGGAAGTGATATCAAAAAATGAGGGGGCAAGGTGTTTTTCGTTGTGGGAAATTTTGTAAGGGGGTGGGTCGTGGGGCGGGAAAAAAGTAAACATTTTCGGTCTGGGGGCAGAAAAAGAAGAAAACGGAACGTGAACGACCCCATTAGACAAAGATTTCAATTGTTACCCCCTAAATTTAACTGCATTTTGTACACTTTTATTTTACCACTATTTGGACCCGTAAAAACAGTAAATTTTTATCTTATTGTAATAAATTATATTCAATGACAATATTTTTTCAGATCTTTATGGTGGGATATTTGGTGATTCTGTTTCGGTATTATAGGCTTTTTAAAATTTTTTTTTGTTTTGGCAATGTTGGTTTTTGGTATTTCCCGGGGTTTTTATCCTTAAAATGATGTGGTGATAATTGGTGGGAATTTGCTTGCCCTAGTATAAATAATGACCCGCACAATACAGTAAAGTGTACATTGAAATCCGCGAAACTAAATCGGGAAACCCAAAGGCGCCCAAATTGGGATTTTTTTTGGGGGCTGGGTTTGGGGGGAATTTGGGGGTTCGGGGTGGGGAGGGGGAAAAGAGGTTGCTAGGGGTGGGGTTTTTAAGGGGGGGTTTTTAAATTTTTTTTCACTGTTTTTGGGGGGGTAAGTTTTTTGGTTTTGGGGCCCCGAAAGGGGGGCTCGAGTACAAGGGCCCACCAAAGTTTTTAAAATGTTTAGGTGGAAACCCTTTTAAAAAAAAGAAAAGACAGTTTTAAAATTGGGATTTTTTCAGCGTGGAAAAAAAACAGCTTTGGGGAAACCAACCCCGCCCAAAAATTTTTTGTGTTGTTTAATTCAAAGAAAAAAGTTTTTTTAATGTCTAAATTCCCAATTTTTTTTGAAAAATTAAATTTAAAATTTATGGGTTTCACAGTTTTATACATGGGGCATTGATCCAGTTATATTCTGTATTAGTTTTTTTTTTTTTGGAAATTGTTTTTTTGGGATTCCTCCCCTGGGGTTTTTTCCTTCTGTAACCAAAAGTTAGGGTTTGGGTTTATTGTTCCCAAAATCTGTTTTTATCCTTTTTAACTAGAAAAGTGCCTGATAAAAACTTTCGCCCCCAAATGCACCCAAAACTACAGTAAATAATGTTTTCAACAAGAATATACTCCTGGGGGGCTTTCAATTTAGGCCTTATTTGTGTGAATAAAAGGGTTTTTGCAAGGGTTGGCCCCGGGCCCCCCAAAAATAGCAGGGGTGAACCCCATGGGGGGGACGAAGGGCGGGGGAAGGGCCCGGGGGTACTTTTCCCGGAAAAAAAACAGAAAAAAAGGGAAACAGAAAGCAAGAGTCATATGCAGCCTTTTTTAGCCATAGGGGGGGGCCAGGAATCGATCCACTGATTATCGGGTTTCTTGCTGCCCTGAATTTCAAAAAAGGCTATGGCCCAAAGGAGAGGCAAATCTAGGGGTCGAGGGGCCCTTTATTTTTGGGGGGTGGGCCCAAAATTATTTGATGAAAATGTGCATCAAATAACTCTATTTTATACATGTTGAAAAAGAAAACTTAATGCGTTTTTTAATATTCAAAAACTTGTTTTGGGTTTTTGTTGGGGTTTTAAAGGGGCCTTTGGTGCTGCTATATTTTTTTTTGACTTGCCCTTTTTCCCCCTTTTCCACCCCCTGCTGAAAATTGGATGTATACAAATCGGGTCCCATACCCTTTCCCCGGTTTTTAGCTAACACTTTTGGGGGTTTCAGCGAGGGGAGGCGTCGGGTTCCAAACCCCTGCTGTTTAAAACCCTTTTTGATGCCCGCAGCAAAGGGTGGCCGCAGCATTTTAAATCAAAGGAAATGGTTCCGTGTACTGTTCCTCACTTTCCCATTGGGGGGGGCCTGAGGGAAAAAACTCAGGCTCTCGAAATTTGGGTTTAAAATTGGGAGATGGAAAACTTTTGAAAAGGCTTTCCCTTGCCAACCCCTGTTTTTGTTTTTAAACCTGGCAGGAAGTAGTTAAAAAAACCCCCATTTTGTACACCCCCCCAAAGGATTGTAAAAGCGCAATAGGCTATATAAAAAAGATTGGCCCCCCAGTGGAATCACACTTTCGGGGGGGGAATAAAGTTTTACATAAAAAAGAAAAAATGTTTTAAAGTGCAAAAAAAAAAAATTTAAAAAATTTAAAAACACCCCCCTTTTGGGCCCTTTTACATACCCCAAAAAATAAAAAAAATTTAAAAAATTTTCACATATTTGGTTTGTCGGGCCCGAAAAAGTTACAAAAATTTTTAAAAATAACATTTTTTTTTATCCTTTTCTCTGTTTCACCCTTAAAAATTTTTTTTAAAAACCCAAAATTTCAAAAATTTTGTCAAAATTTTAGTTCCCCCAAAAAATTTGGGTTTAAAATTTAATTTTCCCAAAAGTCCCCCCGGGATTTCCAAAAAGGTACCAAAAAAAAGTTTCACTTAAACCCCGCAAAAAAAAAAAGGCCCTCATTGAAGTCCCTAGGTTTTCATTTCAAAAAAAAATTTTTTGGTCCAATTAAAAAGGCTTTGCCATTGGGAAATTTCAAAAATGTAAAATGTTTGGGATTATTTTACGATACCAAAACATAAAGAACACCGTACATGTTCGGTATTGCCGGATTCATATCAACCTGTAGAATACAGATCACTTTTACCAAAGATTAAACGCTGTTTAAAACAAAAAAACCCCCAAAATGGCACAAGTCCTTTTTTTTTAAACCCTTTTTTCCCTATTTGTAAATTTTTTTGCGGGGGTTTTTCCCGTATATTCTATGGTACAGTGAAAAACACCATTTGAAAATAAATCTTGTCCTTCCCAAAAAAAAGTTTCCCTTTTAAAAAATTTTGGTTTTAATGGGGGAAAAAAATTTAAAAAAAAAAAGGGGTTAAAGGGGTTGTCCCCATTACGGGCTTTCAAACCTGCTTCAATTTTTTGGAGCAAAAGGGTTTTTTAATTCAGGGGGGTGCTTTTTGTCTGCCCCCTTCTCCTCCCCTCTTCCCCCTCCCCCAGCAAAACCGAAAGCTCCCAAAATAACTTTTCTTTACAGCGAGGGGGGGGGGGGTAGGGGTTTGCTGCCCCGGGGGTTAACCCTGTGTGGGGCCTGCCTTTGATTCCCGCTGCAAATGTCAGCTCCAAAGGGGACAGGAGAGGGCTGAATTTTTATGAGTGTTTTGGGGGGGTTGGAAGCTTTGAAAGCTAAAAGCAGAGCAGGGGGGGGGGGGATGTAAGGTTCCTTTTTACCCCCGGGTTAGCATTTCAAAAACCTTTCCCCAATCCAGGAACAAACAAACCCTAAACAAACAACACAGGGGAGCTGTTGGGAAATGAGTTACTATAATTTACGATTTGTTTACAAATACAGCAGACATGAAAACCCCACTGTCCCCAATTTTTCTATAAGTATATCCCGGGGCCCCCAAGACAATTTAATTATAGTAACACACTTCAAATGGTGAAGCCCACCTCTGCTCTCCCTCAAATTTTGAAAAGAACAGGAGGAAACAACAGGGATTCCCCCTCCCGAACCCTAAAAGGGGCCCTTTGGGTGGAGGAGATGCCCAAAAAGAAAAAAACGCAGCTTTGGGGGTCCTTTTTTAAAACAAAAACACGAATCACTGGGGTAAAACTATAAAATAAAAATTTTAAAAAATATTTAAAATAAAAAAACCAAGATGGCAAAAGATAGACACACATGTACCAAAATAAAAAAAATAGAGATAAAACCAATTTGGGCCCGGAGATACTAAACCCTTTTAAACCCCTTTTTTAAATAACTGCCTTGGTGAAAAATGCAAAGGACCCCCATCCCAATAAGGACGACCCCCCCAGGAACCTAACTAAGAAAAACCCCACTACACCCCCCCAGTGATAATCCCTAAAGTGAAAAAGGGGGAAAAAAATATATACAAATAATCCCGACGCATTTTCTTTCTCAAGATTGCTATGAGAATTCCTAGGGTTAAATATATGGTGCCAGAAAAGATTATGACAAGTTAGGCACAATGTATTCCTTTTAGATCAAGGAGTTTAAAAGATGTATGCCAACCAAAAACCAAAAGTACCAAGTCTGAACCGTGAGTGTCAAGACAGATTAAGATAAATCTTGTCTGGCCCAATATCTTTAGACATATGCATGGAACCTTGAGACGACAAAACACCTTTCAAGGATATTATCTTGGAGAAGTGTCTCTATAAACAATAATCCAATTAATTCTTATTTGTCTCCAAGAGTGGAGAGATAGTGTACTCACTGGTTCGATATATTAATTAATACATGGCCGACTTGCTACTTACGTTACCAGGTAGACGGTGAAATTTTATGTCCCCCATGTGTTTAAAAGGTCTGCAAAAAGGAACATGTGCCAAACAATTATCAGGTTATTCTCACCATTGGCATATAACAAGTGCTTCGCAATAGATACAATCTACTACTTACTGTCACGGGTGGTCCCGCAGCCCCTCGCCGGGCTGCGGGCACACTCGTGCTGTCACCCGTTTGGGTCCCCGCGAACCCTGCCGGGCCCGGGGTCTGGGCCCGGTTCCCCTACCTTCTGCGCTCCTGAGTCCTCCCCTCCTCCTGGCCGGCCGGCGTGGGGCGCGCCCGCGCCTTAGGCGCGCCGGGGGCCGGGTTCTCGAGGAATTTAAAGGGCCGACGCCCATTATTGGTTTAGGCTGCAGGGGACCCTATTTAAAACCCTCTTCCTTCCCGGGGCACCTTTGCCCGGGTCTTTTTTTGTGCCGTACAGCCTTTAGAGAAAGCTTCTTGTGCCTCGTTGTCTGACTTCCGTGACCGAACCTCTACGCTCCTTTTTTCCTGACCACGAACCATTGCCCCCTGTCCTGAAACCCCCTGCCCGTCCCGACTCGCCTACGCCTCCCCGATTCTGTACCACGCACGCCTTGGCTGCCACCGCAAGCAAGTCCGCCAGTGGGACGACCTGGTAGTTCTCCGCCGCAGCAAGTCCCTCCCGCTTTGCGGCGGGCTCTGGTGAAAACCGGGTTCTACTTAGAGTCCGTCCCTGGTACGGCTTTTTCACCATCGCTTGCGGTGGTCCAGCGGATCCACTACCTGCATTCGTTACAGTAAGATCCCGGGATGGATCCCCCCAAGGTACCTCTGCCCGGTGATCCGGATCTCACGGCGATAGTGGCTCAGCAGTCTCATCAACTAGCGCAACAAGCCCAGCAGCTGAACCAGTTGTCCGCCATGATGCAGCAGCTCCTGGCTAACCAACAGCCGCCGACTCCTCCTCCTGTGGCGACACTCCGCCACAAACCCGGGACATTTTCGGCTACCTTACCACTACTACTGA